>CM070824.1:33078768-33331268 GCA_036326025.1 Chrosomus eos | reverse complement strand
AGCCGTTATAAACGTTCAGCCGTTCTATAGTGTTTCTGTTTGTGTGTGTGTGTGTGTGTGTGTGTGTGTGTGTGTGTGTGTGTGTGTGTGTGTGTGTGTGTGTGTGTGTGTGTGTGTGTGTGTGTGTGTGTGTGTGTGTGTGTGTGTGTGTGTGTGTGTGTGTGTGTGTGTGTGTGTGTGTGTGTGTGTGTGTGAATGAATGAATGAACGCACAGATACGCAGACGAAATAAAAGACAACATTTCGTTGACTAGTTTTGGATAAAGTTTTTACTCTAAAATAGACATCAAATAAGCTTTTGTTAGGAGTTTCTGCTCATAATTTAAAATATTAGTATGTTTTGTCAATAAAATAATCAACTAAGATGTTATAGTGTTTGTTCCAATGCAAGCTTTATCAAAATAATGAATCCTCAACTGTGAATTATGTATGATCAAACTAAGACATTTATGGAAAAAGACTATTTTCTTTTCAAGATGTTTCCAACTCTAACTTTGAACTATGTATGTATGTGTGTGTGTGGTGTGTGTGTGTGTGTGTGTGTGTGTGTGTGTGTGTGTGTGTGTGTGTGTGTGTGTGTGTGTGGGGTGTGTGTGTGTGTATGTATGTATATATATATATATATGTATATATATATATATATATATATATATATATATATATATATATATATATATATATATATATATATATATATATATATATATTAGAGGTGGGCATAGATTAATTTTTTTAATCTAGATTAATCTAGATTAATTTTAAAATTAATCTAGATTAATCTAGATTAAAATGGCTCATTTGAATTCT
Source organism: Chrosomus eos (assembly GCA_036326025.1). Classification (NCBI taxonomy): domain Eukaryota; kingdom Metazoa; phylum Chordata; class Actinopteri; order Cypriniformes; family Leuciscidae; genus Chrosomus; species Chrosomus eos. The sequence goes on along the minus strand of CM070824.1, from coordinate 33,330,461 downwards.
CCTGAAGGCATTCAGAATATGTGTGCTACCCAAATAATGACTAAAAGTAAGTCTTTGAGAATAGTTCGCCTCGCAAAGGGATGTGAATTTCTGCCAAAAATGCCATTCGACAATCAAGGAGCAAAAGTCGAATATCGTTAAAAAAAACAAAACAAAAAACCGCAATGACAGAAAGGGAGGCCAATTTCATCTTTAGCAATTTGTCATCAAACAAACTGTTTATTAATTGAACAAGTAACATGTTTTCTTCAGGTTTTTTTAACATAGTAATTGGAAGAAGAAGAAAAAAACAATGCGCACGACAGTCCGTTTTTGCATCGCCAATGCTCGTTAGATCAAAAAATAATGTCATCATATGTCATAATGATTTTATGTGAACCTGCCTTGTTACTGCAATAGCCTCCTTTTTAAACAAATTAGTTTCAATCAATGTAAACTATTTGTGTGATTATGCCACTGCGCAATGCACACACATTACCGCGGGATGGCGGGTGTTCAATTTCATAAACTGTGGACAATGGTAGCTTATTTAAACCTGTTAACCAGTGCGCCGACGCTCTGAAGCGTTTTTTTTTTTGTAGCCTATAAATTAATGTAACTGTTATGTCCAAAAACCGGAAAATGTCATACTTTTTAGTGGTGCTATCATGGCGTAATAATCTGTTTGGTTGTAAAATGTATTACCTGAATGAAATGAACTCGAATCGTCCTGTGGAATCATTCATTCACAGACAGCATACGAAGATGTTCAACTAATAAAGATCTTCATCGCTGGCAAAGATATGATGCATTTGCAAATTTGCTTTCACTAGACTAAACTGTAGATCCACGGCCACTTCATCCAACGCTCTTGATGTTCTTAAATCTTCCCGTTACTTACGACTCCTCGAGTGTGAATTGAAAGCGCTTCAGAGTTCAGACGATTCAGTGCGTGAGGAACTGAACAGATCAACTGATTCGCGAAACGATTTAACAGATCTGACAACTTGTTTGATGAAGTCTTTGAACAGAACCGACTCAAAAGAGTGATTCATTTGTAAATGAGCATCGCTCATGCCCATACAAAGGATACAGCGCACTTGGAATGAAAAGTACTCCTTGTGTCCCTGACAGGAAAATACCCTGCTGCGTGATCTGTGACAGTAGGTGCGGCGTCAAGTATGTATGTCATACTACACACTAGAATTGCGCGAAAATAACGATATTCGAAAATGCTATTTATGATTCCAACCCAACTTAGATTAACGGCGATATTTTTTTTATCGCGCGATAAGAGTCTCACGTTAACGCAGCACGTTAACGCCGATAACGGCCCAGCACTAATATATATATATATATATATATATATATATATATATATATGAAGAGTTCAGATGCAAAAGCCTCTAAATGCCATCTGAAATGTTATTCTAAAATGATCATTTTTATCAAGCTCGTATATTTAAGTTCAATAATCTCACTTAAATGGCAAGAAAAATTACCCATTAATTGTCATTTAAGTGAAATTACTGAATTTAAATATACAAGCTTGATAAAAATGATCATTTTAGAAGAAAATTTCTGATGGCATTTAGAGGCTTTTGCATCTGAACTCTTCATATATATATATATATTGTTCTTGCATTCTTTGGGGTCCTTGCATTCTTTCTCACACCTGAATGAAAGGCTAATTATTATGCAGGGTATTTTGTCTTCTCAGCTGTGAACCAACTAATTATTCACATGGGGGTTGGGCAGGTGATGCCCATTCACATATTTACTTGGCAAACAAAAAAATATTTTTCACAATTTTAATCAATCTACTGTGTTATGTGAATGATTAGGCAGGATGATTTTCACATCATTTTGAAGCCAGAACTCGAAGCGACAACATCCATAAGTCAAAAGTCGTGTGGACACATATTTAGAATGTGTTTTGTGGTCTTATTTCAGCAACTTTCATTTTTATTTTTATCAATAACCACGCATAAACATTATTCTCTTAAAAATACAAACATGTACATACATGTTGCTCACATATTATGGTAGCCCCATTTGTGCTATATAGAGTGAATTTACACCTTTGCCATTAATATGTTTATAAATAACTGAAAAAATCACAAATGGCAGTGCATGTCAAAACATCCCAAGGGCCCCAAAAACACCTTGGTCCCCAGAGGGTTAATATACACTCACTGGTCACTTAGATACACCTTGCTAGTAATGTGTTGGACCCCCTTTTGCCTCCAGAAGTGCCTCATCAAGGTGTTGTAAACATTCCTCAGAGATTTTGGTCCATATTGACATGATAGCTTCATACAGTTGCTGCAGTCCCACCACATCCCAAAGGTGCTCTATTGGATTGAGATCTGGTGACTGTGGAGGCCATTTTGAGTATAATGAACTCATTGTCATGTTCAAGAAACCAGTTTGAGATGAGATGAGCTTTTGTGACATGGCACGTTACTTGGTGGTGGACTTGGTTAGCAACAATACTCAGATAGCCTGTGCCCTTTAAATAATGCTCAATTGGTAATAAAAGGCCCACACCATTACACCACCACAAGTCTGAACCGCTGATACAAGGCAGGATGGATCCATGCCAAATTCTGACCCCATCTGAATGTCATAGCAGAAATAGAGACTCATCAGACCCTAGAGATGGTAAAATCTCAGTAGATCAGCAGTTTCTGATATACTCAGACCAGCCCATCTGGCACCAACTATAATGCCACGTTCAAAGTCACTTTAATCACTTTTCTTCCCCAGTCTGATGCTCAATAGTGTTGTCAAAAATACAGAATTCGGTACCAAATCTGTACTGAAATTTTAAAAATGTGACTATATCAGCATTTCCCTCTAGCATTTTGAGTGGTGTTCAACGGATTCTTAAACACCTCTGATTGGCTATTGTGTTCAAGTGCTCAACATATATTGGCTACAATGATCAACGCTTCCAAAACATGTTGTAAAATAGACGTATTTGACGCTCTTCACAGAGCACTTACACAGATACACACCGGAGCGTTTTAAAGCAGGCGTCTATCAGCATAAACGTCTAGACGCCTGCTTTCAGACGCTCCTGTTTGTATCTCTGTAAGCGATCAGGGAAGAGCGTCAAAGAAGTCTGTTTACAACTTGTTTTGGAAGCGTTGATCATTGTAGCCAATCAGCGACATATATATATATATATATATATATAGGTTGAGCGCGTGAGCACAAAAGCCAATCAGAGGTGTTTAAGAATCCATTCAACAGTGCTCAAAATGCTAGAGGGAAATGCTGGTATGGTCATATTTTTTTAAATGTCAGGACAGAGTTGGTACTTTTGACAACACTACTGCTCAAATTAAACTTCAGCAGATAATGTTGAGCATGTCTATTAAGCCTGATAATGTTGAGTTGCTGCCATGTGATTGGCTGATTAGATATTTGCGTTAACAAGCAGTTAAACAGGTGTACCTAATACGTGAGTGAAAATACTATAAAATATGCATTTATAATAAAAAAAAATTATAAAAACTATTCGTTCCCCAAAATGAATATATAATATAATAGCATATAAGTATATAAAAAATACACATTTATTTTGTATTATTTATTATAACACTATTATTATATTTATAATAATATTATTTTATATATATATAATTAGGAATTCATTATTATTACTACAATTATTAAGATAAAACATAGCTTTTCTACATAGAAACACTTTCTGACTGAACAGTACTTGGCCTGTATGTGTTTATGTTCTCCCCGGTTGCATGAAGGTCTTAGTTTAATTTCATTAAGTCTTTCAGACAAATTTCATTCCTCTTTTGGCGATTAGATAAACCCACTTTACTTAACTAAGTTACATCAATTTTGGAGGTGGGCGGAAAGTTTCCCCACTGTTAGGGACTCTCATCTCCTTCTGCACTAACTCTCTTCTGACTGAGCGCACATTACCATTCATCGGGATAAATGTATCTACAAGCAGGCACATTGTATCCGCCTACTCTACCTGGATCCGTTCATCCTGCTCTTATCACTGATGTTTGAGGCTGACGTCTGTTTGTTTATGTTGTAATGAAAGCAGCGCAGCCCACTCTTCACAGAGAAAGGGATTTGATATGATCTCTCCCATCCTATTGTGCTCACCACGCTCATTGAGGTAGAGTTCACAAGCACGATAGAGCTACAAGAGTGAGTTTGTTGTGTGCAATTTTTGTGAGAAGATTTGCGGAATCCTTCCTTTTTAAAACACTGCCACCATTTTCCTTGTGTTTTTGAGGTTTCCATGGTGACATGGCCACAAAAAACACACAAAAACAGAGTATGTATAAAAAGGAAAGAGGCAAAGTGAGAATCGTGGGAAAAATGATGGAAGGTTTGTGAAATGGAAGTGCAGTACTGGGGCCTCTGAGGACGGGGTTGTATCTTAATGAATTTCTTATTTCTGGAGGGCAAAGGACTGAAGAAAGTGTCATGCAGTCTGTAAATGGTCCAATTCTTTTTTGATTTATCAGACACGTCATGAAAACAATGTAGCATTCTCTGGTGGCGAGATAAACACAGGATGCCATTTGTGAGGGATGCTCACGATTAGCTCGGCGAAGCTATCTCTGCGGCGCGCGGTGTAAACACACGCTCAGAGATAATGTGTTTGCTCATTAGGGATGACTTCGAAAGTGTACTTTTTTTAAATAAAAGGTAATCTTCTTCTATAGCTATGTTGTGAAGAAACAAAAGAGATCATGTCCAACCCTTTGCAAACACTTTGGACACTCTGATGTAAAATGCATTATTTGTGTAACATTCTTGTTGCAGTAAGATGATGAAATCTGTAAGGCTGAATAGTTTTTCGAAAAAAAAAAAAAGATTTTTAAAATTTTATGAGGAAAAATTATCTTTGCCAGTGCAAAACTAGCTGCATTATTCTAGAAATTTGCTACGGTGTTTTGGGTGGTTTCTAGTCTGTAGCAAATAGGTTTCTAAGGTGTTCTAGGTGGTTGCTAACTGATCTAAGTAAAAAAAAAAAAAAAAAAAAAGAAGTCTATGACAATCTGCATCCAAGATCACTGGTTCTCAGGACCCAGAACTCACATCATTCAAAAGTTTAGGATTGGCAAGATTTTGTTATATTTCTGAAAGAAATGTCTTACGCTCACCAAGGTTGCATTTATTTGATAATAAATACAGTAAAAATAACAATTTTGTGAAATATTATTATAATTAACACCAGCTTTTTTGAGAAAAGTTACTAGCCACCGCCAGCGTTTTTGACCATTTTCACAAAAATGTCGTCCCCAGAATATTACATGCAATACATCAAAACAGAATGGACGAAAGAACAGACCCTCTGCTTTTAAACTACAATTTTATTCTAGCTTCATGAATAATTTTTTTATCAACACTTGAATATAGGTAAGTTTCATAAAAAAGCAACATTTTGAGCTAAAAGCTGAGAAAATTATGTTTTTGTCAAAGACTACATCCAGTTTCGTAATCAGAACGATGATCAAAACATAGATGGAGTACATCGAGTCCATCAACACCCCTAATGCTTGCACAGTCATATAGCTCATCTTGGGTCGACATTTCATTCAGTAACATTAAGCAGTTTTGATTTATATTTATATAAAGAATTTTAAAAAATCCTGCTATTTATTTTTATATACTGAAAATCATAAATTCAATCACTTAGTTACTAAGTAACAGCACTATTCAACAAGCCACCCGATTTGAGATGCCATCCAAGCCCGTAGCCAAAGCAGGATGAGTTTCTCCAAGCCATTAACCTTTAGTATACACCATAATAATGGAGATACAAACACAACTAATGAAAAACAAGAAGTTATAGTCCTTATCTTGCACAGGCTGTGTTCCATCAAACTGAAGCAAAGTCCAGCCACTATTATCAAAGACTTTCGACTTTCTTCTTCCAGTAATAATTTCCCTAGACACATTCATTTCAACCACAAGAACATGAATACTCCGATTAGGGTAGAGTACCTGTTGGGGAGCCCTCCAGGACCTCCCCAGAGTACCGCGGCTCCTTGAAGACTGGTCTGTTGTCATTCTGGTCAATAACAGACACGTCCAAGTCTACTGGTCCCTCTACCAACTTGCCACTTAGGTCAGTGGTGGATACCTGGAGCTATGGGAGAGAGAAAGACAAAAAAAGGGAAACACTCAGTTGTTTTGGCAGTAACTGACAGAGTAAATGACAGAGTGTTTCTTCAGTTGCTTTCCGTTCAGGAAGTTGAGATTTCAGGTATGCGAGACGATTCGCATCTTAAAGAGAAACCCGAAGAAAACTTTAGATGGATGACAGGATTTTTGTAAAAAGGAACATTAACATATTGTGCTGTCAGCTGAAGAAATCTTCACATAATCATGTAAACAGAAAGCTATATCCAGAGATGTTTTACATTTCACGTTGTTTCTTCTTTAACCATTTGCTCACCAACATGACAGAGAAAGGTGTTTCTTTCAATGTGGACACTTATGGTCTTACTATAAAACATACGTTTCACTAGTTTATATAATCCCAGAACCACCATGAACAAATGTCATTTCCACATCAACCCAAATCACACATTTGTGGTGGAAATTCAAATTAAATCATTTTGAAATAAAATACACAAATTTGTTTTAAGATTAATAGCATTTAACCTAACAGACATTTAAATCAAATTTATACACATTTTTACATTTTTTAAACAATGGGTTCTCAGATGATGACATCTGCAAGAATCAATTATTTTTCTGTGAAAATGTACTGTATGTATTATATAATGTAAAATGTATGTATTGTCAATGTCCTTAACAATACTTTTAGATAATTATAAGATTTTGAAATACAGTCTGCACAATGAAAACTTTCACATAGTAGATTTAAAAATATGTGTTATATATATATTATATATATATATATATATATATATATATATATATATATATATATATATATATATATATATATATATATATATATATATATATATATATATGTTATGCAATCAACAACTGTGACATAAAAGTGGCTATAACTGAAGAAACACCTACACATGTACAGAACAAAAAACTGCAATTTCTTCTAAAGTACTGTCATGGCCATTATTTCATTTCACAACAACTAATCTTCAGTGGCCTGCATGTGTCTCTCATAGTTTGTGATGAAAAACAGTTTGGATGATGGTGAAAAAAAAAAATCTTTAGGATTGCCTCATGGATAATGGCTACCTGTGGTCAGCAATTATTGAAAGACCTGAGTGGAGATGAGTGTTTGTCAGTGATTGTGGCTGATTTGCAGTATGAGAGCATGTCTGCTCTAATGGAGCTGAGGAGAAGAGATACCGAGGAAGAACAGATTACTAGCTTTCAGATATACCCCCGTAATTTTTAAAGGCACTGCAGTATTTAATTAAATTGCACTGCTTCTTGCTTGTCTGATGATAAAACTGGCTTATATATTGAATATTCATGCCATATTGATGATAAGCAATGTTTGATTAAGTATGACTTTTTACTTCACCATTAAGTAAAGACTGTGACATTAGACTGTTTTTTTTTTTTTAAATCCCTTCCTGTCATGCAAGCATGGGAGCATTAAGGCAGAAATATTTCACTGAAATTTTGTGATGCTAGTGCCACAAAAATAACTCACATTGCAACTTAGGCAAGTTTGACTATTTTATTGAACCAGTTTAAACTGCTCATTTAAATGAATTGATTAATTTGTCAATGTTAGTTAATGCATGAACTAAAATGAACTAACAACGAGTAATACATTTGTTACAGTATTTATTCATCTTTGTGTTTGTATTTAATAAAAAATCCACCTGTTCATTGATTGTTCAAGTTAGTTCACAATGTATCAACTAATGTTAACAAATACAACATTTAATTTTAATAAACAACATTATTTTACTTTCAACATTATTTCAACATTATTTTAACTTTGACCGGTACTGTACATATTGCTGTTTATTACCATATTATTATATTGTTGCTCATAAATTATTAAATTCAATTATTAAATACATCTTTTTCATTTAGATGCAATTGTATTTTTGTATTAGATATTGTAGTATTAAAAAATTGTATTAGATATTACTGTATTTTTGTATTTTATAATGAGTCATGCTGAATGAGTCATGCTGAAGACAATAACTGTTGGGAAAAGATACTGAAATTATTTTTATCAAAACACTGAAAAATACTGAGGTTTCTGGGATGAGAACCCATGTATAACCTCGGCTAAAATCAATGTTTTAAAGGGAACTTTCAGGTTCTATGTGAATACAGACTGCGTGATTAAAAGTTCACCCAAAAACAAAAAATGTGTTATCATTTCCTCACCCTCATGTCATTCCAAACCTGCATGATATATATTCGAAGAATGTCATAGAGTTCTGGCAACGACATAAGGGTGAGTAAATGTTGACATAAATGTCATGTTTTATTCTGTTTTCCCACAGGTTTTAATCAAAATTCCTCAGCTTGTTTCAGCCTAAATGGACCAAAAATCCTCACTAAGAAGCAAAGGGCCGAACCACAGAGTCCAAGGTTACTGAAAAAGAGGTGAAACGATTGGAGAGAATTGATTCATAAAGAGACAAAAAGAAACCGAGAAATGGGAATCTGTACACAATCTTAAAAACAGTTAGACAAAACAGCGAGTCGTGTGGGGAAAATGAGAATGCATATGAAAAATAAAAACAGTGCGGGATATGTTTGAAAGTGTGACAGAAGGGATGTGCGAGAACAAAAGGAGCGAAATAAGATTTATCTGCTTTTCACAGTGTGAAGTTTCAAGGGCCCACCTGAGAGTGCAGAGATGGTTGAGGCTCTACATTTGCCTCGCTTCTGTGCCTCAATCTCTCAGCCCCACTGCCTCAGAACCGGGCCTCCCTAAAGCCCACATCACTTATTCATTCCTCCCATCTCCTAGCGCTGCCGTAACCGTGTGCGTTCCGCAAACCCCCGGGAGGTGCGCATCGCAAAGAAAAAAAAAGGCATAACGCACAGCACGTCCTGTCTCTCTGTCTCAAACACAAACACGCACACTTGTACGCCAAATCATATACCCCAGGCTAGACAAGTTACTGCTTACACGACACTCCTGAGCAAGTGGCCCGTGAAACACGTTAACCGGATGCAAATCACTGTCTAATAAAAGAGCTCAGAACTCCCCTACTGGGCAGCTCTAACACTACCCTGTAGAGTTATGTTTTATTTGCGCACCGGTAAACTATGCTGAAGCAACACTTTGAACTTTATGTTTCAGATTCTGGTGAGAAGAGAAGATATAAAGAGTGTGTGCTGACAGACTTACAAAGTTTTCACTATACAAGTATCATTCTAAAAAATAGATGCCAGGTGTATCCCTCATAGCACATTCAATAAGTAAATAATAACTTAGCAATGAATATCCGATGGCATCTTTTCCTATGTGTAAATATAAAAACAATTCTAAAAAAACATAAATAAAAATGCAGTTACTTTAGATATATATTTTATATCAACACATAGGAAAATATGCCATCGGATATGCATTGCTAAAGTTATTTTTTACTTATTGAATGTGCTATGAGGGACACACCTGCATCTATTTTGTAGAATGATACTTGTTTAGAGAAAACTTTGTAAGTCTGTCAGCACACACTCTTTATATCTTCTCTTCTCACCAGAATCTGATACATAAAGTTCAAAGTGTTGCTTTAGCATAGTTTACCGGTGCGCAAATAAAACATAACTCTACAGGGTAGTGTTAGAGCTGCCCAGTAGGGGAGTTCTGAGCTCTTTTATTAGATAGTGATTTGCACTGTCAAACAAACTTCGCACTGTCAAACAAACAAAAAATGTTTTAACAGGTTGTGTATATATATATATATATATATATATATATATATATATATATATATATATATATATATATATATATATATATATATATATATACACACAGGTGCTGGTCATATTATTTCATATAGACAAAGTGAGATATTTCAAGCCTTTATTTGTTATAATTTTGATGATTATGGCTACCAGCTTATGAAACCCACAAAATCTAAATCCCAGAAAATTAGAATATTACATGAAATCAGACAGTAATTACACAGGAATACCATAGTCATTGCACCAGGTTTTGGTTCTGTTGACAGTGTGGGCAGGTGCAAATCCTGCTGCAAAATGAAGGAAGCATGAAGTGCTCTGAAAATGTCCTGGTAGACGGCTGCGTTGACTCTGGATTTAATAAAGCACAGTGGACCAAAGTCCTCTTTTCTGATGAGAGCAAATTTTGCATCTCATTTGGAAACCAAGGTCCAAGAGACTGGAGGAAGAATGGAGAGGCACACAATCCAAGATGTTTGAAGTCCAGTGTGAGGTTTCCACAGTCTGCGTTGGTTTGGGGAGCCATGTCATTGGCTGGATTTGGTCCACTGTGCTGTCCACTCAACGCAGCCGTCTAGGACATTTTTAGAGCACTTCATGCTTCCTTCAGCAGACAAGCTTTATGGAGATGCTTCCTTCATTTTCCAGCAGGATTTGCACCTGCCCACACCAAAAGAACCAAAACCTGGTGCAATGACCATGGTATTCCTGTGTAATTACTGTGTGATTTCATGTAATATTTAAATTTTCTGGGATTTTGCTGGTCCACTTAACGCACATATATACACATGTATATATACATTTTCATCTATCCAACTGAACCAATGCTATCTGCTAGTGGAAGGGGCACTTACAGAAATGGGGCTTAATAAACTGATTTACAATCATCAATAAGAGAAATAAACAATTTGTCACAAACCCGTGAATATTTGTAAAAATCTATTTCTAAAAGCTCCTGGAAAGGCACCGGTTCCATAACATGACTCACAACTTCCCTGGCTCAGAGCGGAAACATTAAGAGCTCAAATTAGCTGCTCATAACTTCTGGCTGCGTTAATGGAGGATGAGTCTCCCCTCCCTTCTCACCCCAGTGGAAATGACCAATGATAGCACTTGCCATTTTGCATTACCCTAAGAGCCCATCAGGAATGATCCATTACGCAGAATGGCCAAAACGGGGAGTTCCTCTCTCAGCCAGCACATTACCCGAGCTCTGCGATCGCTGCCAGTAATGCATGACATCACTCTCATCTGCTCTCTCTGTCTCTCACGGAAGCATAGGTCAGTATCTTTGTCTGGCCGCAACCAGTGCAGTCATGAGTCCGCTCAACAGATCTCATGCTCTTAATGCCCACATCAGAGTTTATAGCACTAATGGTTAGATTCATCATCATAGCCTGCTGCTCTCCACTCTGGCGTTCACAGACAGAGAGAGAACATTCACTAGGGTTCACACAGACTAGTCAAGTAGTTCTGCCACTAGTTGACAAGTTGGATGTGCTTTTAAGAGTGTGTAAACACCCTCTACGCATCTTAAATGAGTAACTGTTGGGTCAGGGATCTTCAATAAAAATCCACTTTATCCTAACGCTGGGATCCCTTGGGAGTCTCTTGCACTAGGGTAAAAAAGTCTTAGAAAACACTGACAATCTGTAATTCAAAATCTCTAGTTTTTCAAAGACTTATAATATATATGAAATAAATATAGAAAATGCCAAGGTCCCGGGTTCGATTCCCAGGAAAAGCAAGAACTGATAAGAATGTTAATGTGTCTAGAAATGCAATGTAAGTCGCTTTGGATAAAAGTGTCTGCCAAATGCATAAATGTAATGTCAATATAAGTAAAAAGTTGACGTTAAAGTCACAATAATGAGAAACAAGGTTTGCAAAATATAATGTCAAAGTTGGAATAAAAAAAAAGGGTAATCAAAATATATATATTTTTTCAAATGTTGTGGAAGTCTGAAACAAGCTGTTTTTGCATGTGACCTTCAATAAATGTTGTGAAATTTACAGTATTTAGAATAAATTAAAGTATTTAAAGGGAAAGTTCATCCAATTTTTTTATTTCTGTCACAAAAACAAACAAACAAACAAACTAACAAATAGTCTCAAAATATCTTGTCACACTGACATGTCTCAAAATATCTTGTTGTTCAATAAAGTCATTAAATTCTGAATGAGAAAAATTCACATTTTTTTAAAAGTAAAATGTCCTTTTAATTTCCAAAGATCCAGGACAATTTGATTTTCATGGCAGAAATAAAATTGCATTTTTAAAGGGAATGATCAGCGCCTCCCTCAAATCCCTTGCGTAAATCTTGCGTGAGTCATCGTGAACTGTCGAAAAACATATGAATGCCTTTTAAATCTTTTAAATATGTATGCCTATTAAATCCAAAGCTAAACAACATTCATAGCAGACTTAAGCTACAGCAAGTATGCCGCACACATTACAGCATACATCAAACATCATTGCACCCCATCAGACCCCCTGGTGTGGCTCATTTTCTGTAAAACAGATGTGTCAGCGCACTACAGGAGCACACAGTGTTCTGGGCCTCATTTTCTGGAGAAGTATGCACGCAGGCATCCATTGTTATCGGCTATGCAATCATGCGTACGGGAGCAGGACAAAACTTACATAAGCCGACTTCAAAAAGTAGCACCCTTCGCATATTCAGAAGCCTCATTCCCTTAAAAGCACCTTTGATATCCTAGTCTGTCTTCCCACAGAGACGCCATCCTTAACTGGCAGTGTTTTCCATTCATGCTGGGGTTGTTTTCATCCTATTGCCCTTCCTTTCTGCTGCCTGCACTTTCTGACTCTATCTAAGGGGTGTTTACATCACTGTCAAGTGCACTTATACCCCGCTGGTCTTCACACAGCCCCTGTGAACCCTGAGACACGGGAGACGGACAAGTGCTCTCTCTCTCCTCTCATCACAGTCAAAACGTCCTCAGATAATCCACTACAAAACAAATGGCACAAACACACTGACATCACTCTATTTTTCTGAGGAAAATAGTGGACTGACAGGGGCAGTCCCTGGATTTTGAGTAGGGCAGTGGTGGTAATACTGTACAAGTGATTCATAGAATGTTCAATGTTGTTGGTACATTTATTTTTTGACAATTTAAAGGTTTAGTTGAGTTCTGAAAATGATCGGAAGCTTCAGAACCGACTCATATATGATCAGAAGGCAGCTTACAGTAAATGCTTCTTTCACTAAGAATAGTCTAAAGCAGCTAATTTTTTTATGAGTTAATCATGGAGAAACCCGGCAAACACAGAACGTTGACACAACGTACTGTACCCAACCTTCTAACAACGTTTTAACAACATGACCAAAAGGTTGCTATAACTACGTTGTGCGGTGAAGGTTGTCACAGCGTTGTCGCTGAATGTTGCGCAACAACGTTGCTACAGCCCTCTCGCATCTTATTATTATTTTTTTTATTAAAAAAGTATCAAGGAAACTAGAATATGTAAGGGTTAATGCCCTCCGAGGTGTCCATTGTCAGGTTTTAATGGACTTCAGCGGAGGCAACCGTCCTCCGATGCGCGTTTTCACACCTCGCCGTCGTCCATTAAAACCTGGACACCTCGTCGGGCATTAACCCTTACATATTCTAGTTTCCTTGATACTTTTTTAATCAACACTTGAATGTGGGTAACTTTCACAAAAAGCAACATTTTGAACAAAAAGCTGAGTAAATCGTTTATTTTTTAAAGATTACAATTGAAGCAATGCTTTTATCGCTTGTTTTTGCTCCTTTTTTTGTCTGTTTTTTGATTCAGAAATTCTGTACTCTTTCAGAAGATGCGTAATAGCGCCCCTACCGTTTAATAGTGAAAACTCGGAAAATTACGTCAAGGGCTGGGAAGTGTTGTTAGCCCGACTCCGCCCCCCTTCGTACTTCCGCTCAATTTTAATTTTCCTTCAGTACTACATCTGGGATTCTGCTGTAGACTTTGGTTTTCTCCGATCAAATTTTACCGGGCCAATCAGCAAACAGAGGGAGTGGCTGAGAATGATGATGTTGATGTCGGCTCATGCGTTATTTTGAGTTGTAGTTCAGTAATGGCAGCGGAGAAAGATGCGAGCGAAGCCATTCGGTCCGTTGTGGCAAACCTGCCAAATATGCTCGCAAGTTAAAGCCGGAGCAAGAACCATCTTTGCTTAGTTTTGTTGGTGGCCATCCTCCCCACGGGGTTCGGGAAAATATGTATGTCACGACCAAACGTTAGCGATTGGCAATGGCAGATAGAGTGACTCTGGGCAGATCCAATAGTTTTAGACTTCAATAGAGTACCCGCCTACCAGGAAGTTAATGTTTGTCAATGGAGTGGTGCCAGACTCTATGTACAAATTAAATGAAATGTACGAGAGTCTGGTGGGACCAGGCTAAAGTGTTGTATCATAACTGACGGAAAATTGTGTCAATGGTGGGGAAAGAGTAAATAAAACGTAGGCTGAATGTTTAACAAAAGTTAACAGCAAATTTTAATTTCTGAAAAAAAAGATGCTAGCTTCATAAACTTATGTCAATAAATATATGTCATAACATTACAGTTACATAATAATTCATTACATTACATTTATATAGCGCCTTTCTGGGCACTCAAAGCGCTTTACATAGAAGTGGGGGAATCTCCTCAACCACCACCAATGTGCAGCATCCACTTGGATGATGCGACGGCAGCCATATTGCGCCAGAACGCTCACCACACACCAGCTTACTGGTGAAGAGGAGACAGTGATGAAGCCAATCAGTATATATGGGGATGATTAGTAGGCCATGATGGACAGAGGCCAAGGGGCAAATTTGGCCAGGATGCCGGGGTTACACCCCTACTCTTTCGAAAGACATCCTGGGATTTTTTGTGACCACAGAGAGTCAGGACCTCGCTTTAACGTCTCATCCGAAGGACGGTGCTATTTTGACAGTATAGTGTCCCCATCACCATACTGGAGCATTAGGACCCACACAGACCACAGGGATAGCACCCCCTGCTGGCCTCACTAACACCTCTTCCAGCAGCAACCTGGTTTTCTCAGAAGGTCTCCCATCCAGGTACTAACCAGGCTCAGCCCTGCTTAGCTTCAGTGGGCAACCAGTCTTGGGCTACAGGGTGATATGGCTGCTGGTGCATGAATGTTATTCAATTCAATTTAATTCCTAAGATTCAATTTCAAAATCGCAATTTTGCATCGTGTTTGGACTGTTCTGTAATGTAGCTACTGTGTAAGACACTGTCAAATCAGTTCTGAATGGTGCACAACCCCGGTATCCACACAAATGAGTTTTCTTTCTGTAACATCAAACTTAACACATTAACAACTGCAATTATGATAATGAAAATGCAATAAAATACTATAATCAATTGACAGCTCTAGTTTTCAGTGCTGTAGTGCTTAGCAGGGTGAGACGCATCACTTTACATTCAGAGCAGGCATCTGGCCATTGACGTGCAGTCTGGCTGTTACACAGCCATGTCAGTCTGTCTGTTTTGCTTAGACCACATCTGTCCACATTTCTTCTGTGTGAATTTACAGCCTTACTTGTGACTTCATCTTCCTCGCAATCTCGCTTCCCACTCTCTTTATGTCTGTGCTGAATATCGCAAAAAAAAGATCACAATTGTCACATTATTGGCCAATACTATGCAAATAATATTCACCCATATTCTTTCCCACTAGAGCTTTCTTATATATATTCATTGCTATTGCATCAATACGAAGAGAGTGTTTCTTACAATAGCATCAGGAGTATATCTAAAAAATATCTTTCTTATATTGAACACATATTTGCTTGTTAATAATAGCAGATTCTCCAAGATGATCTTTTCCATACAATGAAAGTGAATGGAGACAATACCTCTCAAGCAAGATATTTAAAGTAAGACTTTCAGTGAACACCATGGAATGGCGTAAATGATGACATAATTGTATTTTTGGGGAACTATCTCATTAAATCTGTAATCACATCCATACCAGCACCAGGGAAAGGGGGTAAATGTCAACAGCCTCACCTGAGGTGGGAGTTTCACCAAATCTAACAGAATATAACAGATAAATGAGTGTAAGAGTGTGAGAGAAAGTAGAGGCAATTGACAATGAAAGAAATAGGCTATGTCATGTTTCAGTATAGTCTTAGTCATAGACAAAACAATAGAATAACTTGCCCTAAATTCAAGACATGTGAGCAACAATTCCCATTTAATGAATTCCCTTTTTAACAAGATATCACACGAGACAGCACAATTGTAAATGTGATATTGATTTTTTAAAACTTTTAAAACTATTTTTCCTTTTAGATTTTAGACATAATATTGACAATAAAGTATGTTTTTGATCTACATTTTGCAAATAAAATAGTTCCTAATTAACACAGCAGAACAGATCTCAGAGCAACACACAGTGGTGTTTCGTACCTGAATGAATCCATGTTTTGAACAAATCAGTTAAATGAAAGGATTCATTGATTCACTCATTGAGACTGTGATTGGCCAGATACTGGCAAAATACATCAAAATACCCTATGTAACCGTGTTATTATGATTTTGCAATATGTGTTTTTTTTTCTCCCACACAACCTTGATTGTTTTTGAGGTTTGCAATAATGAACATTTAACTTGTGCTCTTTTTCTTGGTTTGGGCCACTACCCCTCAAAATGTCTGTGTACGTCCCCACATTTCATCTACAAACATGTACTACAAGTTCAAATAAAGTTTTGACAATAAATGGTAAACCTCACATTTTAGCCTTGAAACTATTTTTTTTTTAAAGTGATTAGTCAAAATAATGATTACAGGCATTTTATCTGCTCAGTGAATAATTTTAGATACCTTATTATGCGAATTGTTTAGATTTTTAAAATGCACATTTGCTTATTTTCCATCAACTGATAAAAATTTACAACAGTGCATAATAATTCTGTCTGATTTTCAATAGTCTGAGCAAAAATGGCAAACAGGCAAAATGGAAAATGAAAATTCATTCATAATTGCTGTACATAAAGCATCACTGCGCTTAAAAACACTATAGGCATTAAAGAGATGAAAAGAAAATGCCATACATTTTTGTCAGAAGTGTCTGGTTAACTTCAGAGAGTAATTTCTTGATTCATACATTCATATTATATCGTTGTATCATGTTTTAGAGGTAAACCTGTTTTCACAAGCAAAATTCTGTGTTGCATGCTGTGCATGATACTGTCGTTAACATTGCTTAATGCTGGACATTGTTTACTGTGGAATTTTCAAATTGCGGTAATAAAACGTACTCGGTTACTAACGTAACCTCGGTTCTCTCTAGAGAGGGAACGAGTACTGCGTAATATCTTACGCTACGGGGAAAACTCTTTTCCACGAGATATTGAAGCCAAAAATTATCCTTAATTTTTTATTAATGTAAAACGCTTTGCAGCAGCAAGCAGACATAGGCGAGACAGCTCGCGCGCCTATTGGCTGCCCTGCGGCAATAGCAGCAGCCTATCGAGAGAGGCTCTGCGTGACGTCACGACGAATGGGGGCCTTTCGCGCCCATATCGTCACGTCCCGCCAGAAAGGGCGTGGTCTCGCCCCATATCTAGGCTCGATAGCTGCTCTTACGTTGGTTTTCATCGCCGAAGCGAACCAGAGCGTATTCCAAGCACGGCAAGATACGCAGTACTCGTTCCCTCTCTAGAGAGAACCGAGGTTACGTTAGTAACCGAGTACGTTCTCTTACGAGAGTATCTCTCGTACTGCGTAATATCTTACGCTATGGGGAACACAATGCAACACGCCGTGCTGGTAGGGATCCAACACCAAAGTCCCAGGGGCCGAAGCCCGGGGCGCATATAGTGCATAATCACCATAAAACTCACAGAGAGTGAGGGAAGAGAGGCTAGAAGCATCATTCCCTGTAAATAGCATCCGAAGGAGCTGATCATGTGACAAATAGACCATACCGTCAGGGTGAACATTCAGCCTGAACTGGGTGGCCACAAGTGTGTCGACATTTTAATGAGCTGCTGTACCGGTCAGTGAGCAATACGCAGGTCAAACTCAGTATCTGAGCCGCACAGCGGGCAGATAGCACTGAACTTTATACCGCCAAAAGCTTAGCTTGCAAGGCGGGAACCTCCAGGTTATAGTATTTTATAAATGTAGACGGCGAGGCCCAGCCCGCGGCCATACAATATCTTGCAGGGTAACCCCGCTAGACCATGCCCACGAGGAGGCCATGCCTCCTGTGGAGTGCGCTCCAACACCCAAAGGGCACTGTAGGCCCTTAGAAGTGTAAGCCAGCGCTATGGCACCAACTATCCATCTGGATAGGCTCTGTTTCGAAGCGGCAAGTCCCTTTGCACGGCCGCCAAACGAAACGAAAAGCTGCTCAGTCTGTCTGAAACCAGACGAGCGGGACACATAAGCCCTTAGTGCCCTAACAGGGCAAAGGAGACTCGCGTCCTTCTCCTCATTGAGAACCGGAAGGGCAGACAGGGAAATCACCTGGGCCCTGAACGGTGTGTTGAGGGATTTTGGCACGTAGCCGTGCTTCGGTTTGAGTATGACCTTAGAGTCATAAGGTCCAAACTCCATGCATGACGCGCTCACTGAGAGCGCTTGCAAGTCCCCTACGCGCTTCACTGAAGCGAGAGCCATAAGAAACGCTGTCTTGAAGACAAGTGTTTCATGTCTGACGACTGGATTGGCTCGAATGGGGCACCTTTCATGGCCTCCAAGACCGTGGAAAGGTCCCATGTCGGGACTGAAGGGGGCCTGGGAGGGTTTAGCCTCCGAGCTCCTCTAAGGAAACGCACGACTAAGTCGTTCTTTCCTAGTGACTGGCCAGACACCGGTTTTACAAACGTTGCTATGGCCGCCACGTATACTTTGAGCGTGGAAGGGGTCCTGCCCTTATCCAGTAGCTCCTGAAGGAAGGAAAGCACTTCCGTAACCCCGCAGTCTACAGGTGAAAAGCTCTGCGCTTGACACCAAGCAGAGAACACAGACCACTTCGAGGTGTAGAGCCGTCTGGTAGACGGGGCTCTAGCCTGCGCGATCGTGTTTAACACTCCCTCTGGGAGGTCAGCGGGTACCCGTTGATGGCCCCTGCGTGCAGGGACCACAAATCCGGGCGAGGATGCCAAATCGAGCCTCCCGCCTGAGAGAGGAGGTCTCTCCTCAACTGTAAAGGCCATGGGGCAGCGCTGGTCAGCTGCATCAGGACAGGGAACCCCGACTGGTTTGTCCAGAGCGGACCTATGAGTAGCACTGGGCATCCCTCCCTCCTGATTCGCTCCAACACCTGAGGCAGGAGTGAGACAGGGGGAAAAGCATATAGGGGGCGGCGGGGCCAAACATGGCCAGCGCCTTCCGGCATTTCGAGAAGAATCTCGGGCAGTGAGCGTTTTCTTGGGACGCGAACAGGTCCACCTGCGCTTTGCCAAACGTTTCCCACAGCAGCTGGATCGTCTGCGGGTGCAGAGACCATTCTCCTGCTGGGACGTTGTTTCTGGACAGCCTGTCTGGCCCCACATTTAGGTGACCAGGCACATGCGCCGCTCTCAGCGAGAGCAGGTTGTGCTGAGCCCAGACCAGGAGGCGTTCCGTCAGCCTGTAAAGGTTTCGGGACCTGACGCCGCCCTGGTGATTTATGTACGCCACCACTGACATGTTGTCCGACCGGACCAATACGTGGTGGCCTTTTATCTGGGGACAGAAGCGCCGTAGCGCTTTGTCGACTGCTATTAATTCCAAGCAGTTTATGTGAAGGAGCTTCTCCCGTACTGACCATAGGCCAGCTAGCGGTCTGCCTTCGAGCAGCGCTCCCTGCCCCGAAGTGGAGGCGTCCGTAGACACCACCTTCACACTCGAGGGGATCCCCAGACTCACACCTGACTGATACCAGTCGGTTGCTTTCCATGGTTTCAGAGCCGAAATGCACTGAAGGTCGACCCTGAGGCGAAATAGACCTGCGGTCCACGCCCTGGGGGGAACTCGTGCTTTTAGCCATAGCTGCAGTGGGCGCATGCGGAGCAGGCCCAACTGGAGTACGGAGGCTGCTGAGGCCATCAGACCCAGCATTTTCTGAAACCTTCTGAGCGGGACTATAGAGCCGTGGCGGAAGGATCTCGCGACGTGCTGAATATTCAATCCGCGCTCCGGTGACAGGCGTGCTGTCATGGATAGCGAGTCTAACACTGTTCCCAGAAAGGAAATTCTCCGACTGGGGAGCAGTGAGCTTTTCGCCCAACTGACTGTAAGGCCCAGCTCCTCGAGGTGCTCGAGTAATGCGGCCCTGTGTTCTATGAGCTCCGTTCGTGAACGAGCTAGAATCAGCCAATCGTCCAAGTAGTTCAAAAACTCGCATGCCCCGAAGTCTCAGGGGGGCGAGGGCCGCGTCCATGCACTTCGTGAACGTACGGGGTGCTAGGGACAGGCTGAACGGCAGGACTGTGTATTGATATGCCTGGCCCTCGAAGGCGAATCTCAAGAATCGCCTGTGATGGGACGCTATTTGTATTTGAAAATAGGCGTCTTTCAGATCTATTGACATGAACCAGTCTCCTTGGCGCACTTGCGCGAGGATTTTCCTGGTAGTAAGCATTCTGAACTGGCGCTTCACAAGCGTTCTGTTCAGCAGTCGCAGATCTAGAATGGGTCTGAGCCCACCATCTTTTTTCGGTACCAGAAAATATCTGCTGTATAAGCCCCCTTCGCCCTGAGATAGAGGTTCTATAGCCCCTTTTCTCAGTAGTTTCGCTATCTCGGCTCGAAGTAGATGAAACACTTCGCTTTACATCGTAGTTTCGACTCGCGCCGTATAACGGCGGGGGCGTCGAGCGAACTGTAGCGAACAGCCTCTCGTTATAGTGTTCAACACCCATTCTGATACCCCGGGAAGCCTTGACCACGCATCTGCGTGAATAGCTAGGGGTAGAATGAAATCTGGGCTCTGGCCGCGGCAGGACGGCGGCTCGAGAGCCCCTGTGTACTGGGAACACAACACCGTGTTTACAGCGTTCGAGGCGGGGGGCGCGCTGATCACAGCGGGCAGCCTGGCCGCGCTCAGCTTCTCTATGGCGGGACGCGCAGAGAAAGCGAGCGGGGCGAATCCCGTGGGATTCGGCGCGTGTGAGGGAATGTGGGCACATTTACTACATGCGGGCACATTTACTACACTGAGAATACTGTCAGCTCGCGCCGACTAAATCACTGCCGTGTTTACAGCGTGCGAGGCGCGCGCTGATCAGAGCTGGCAGCCTGGCCGCGCTCAGCTTCTCTGTGACGGGTTGTGCAGAGAAAACGAGCGGGGGCGAATCCCGTGAGATTCGGAGTGTCTGTGAGAAATGCGGGCGCGAGACAGCGGGCACATTTTCAGCACGGAGAACACTCGGCTCGCGCCGACTGAATCAACGCTGTGTTCACAGCGTGCGAGGTGCGCGCTAATCACAGCGGGCAGCCTGGCCGCGCTCAGCTTCTCTGTGACGGGTTGTGCATAGAAAGCGAGCGGGGGTGAATCCCGTGGGATTCGGCGTGTCAGGGAGGAAATGCGGGACAGCGGGCACATTTACTGCACTGAGAACACTGTCGGCTCGCGCCGACTAAATGTGTGTTAGTTTCGTTTTTACAGAAACCAAGGGACACGCATCATGTAGTGTAAGCGGGCATTGTATGGGCGCGTTCACTACATTTTCTGCACAACCAACATGAGTTGGTTTTATTTGTGCTAGCCCTGCACCGTGGCGGGCTGTGTCTGGGTGTGGGAATGGGCACTGGGACGTGGGCATTCTTACAACACTCGTAACACCATCGCCCGTGGCCGGGACACCAGAAAATGCACTCTTTATTGGATTTATCTGGGTAGCCATAGAAACGGCTTTTGTGCGCAGGCAAGCGGGCTGAGACACCGGCTGCTTCACTGCGAAATACACTGGGACAGTCACAACGCATGGAACTGAACGAGCGAGAAGTTTTGGTGGAAATCCGGCCGCAGCGGGATCTGAACACCGTCACTTTCCTAGAGAGACTAGGAAGGCCTTGAGACCTCGGGCTTTACCTCAATCCTCGGCCGGGGCCCGCGCTGAGGGGGGCGGCGTCCAGCAGAGCGAGAGCGCGGTGTTTGATCTCGGGCCTGGCGGCGCTGCTAGTTAGCCGAAACGACGGCCTTTGTGCGCAGGCAAGCGGGCTGTGGAACCAGCTTGCTCACTGCGAAATACACTGGAACAGTCACATTGCTTGGAACTGAACGAGCGAGAAGTTTTGGTGGAAATCCGGCCGCAGCGGGAACTGAACACCGTCGCTTTCCTAGAGAGACTAGGAAGGCCTTGAGACCTCGGGCTTTATCTCAATCCTCGGCCGGGGCCCGCGCTGAGGGGGGCGGCGTCCAGCAGAGCGAGAACGTCGAGGAACACGGAGCGCTCAGCTTCCGTCATCTCGGATATGATGAACATTGTTGGTGTATTTTTGATGTTTGTCTTTAGGTCTTTTATGTCTGAGAGTTGTACCAAGACAAATTCCTATCAACTTGTTGACATGGCAATAAATTATTGAATTGAATTGAATTGAATAGCGTTAGCCACAAATGTTTCTCACCATTCAGGGGGAAAGGCGCGGGTCTCGACTGTGACGGAGCTTCGTCTTTCCCGAGAAAGCGTCCGTCCAGCCTATTGCGCGTTAGTTGCGCGAGCGCCTTTCAGTCGAGGCCGATGTAATCCACGGCTTGAGAGAGCGGACGCATCGGCTCAGTTTCAATGCCGTCTCCGGTAAGTTCGTCGAGCTCAAGTGCGGACGCGGCGGCAGACGGCGGCCACTGTCCGTCCGTGGGCGACTCGAGCGAAGCCGGCGAAGCTGGCGGGCGAACCGGCGAGCTTTGGCGGGCTGGAAATAGCTCGGGCGCGCGGTGGGCGCGGCGCTTCTTGCGGCGCGGCGTCACGGCAGGCTGGGATGCGGGCTCGGATAACGCAGCTAGGCGAGTCCGCAGAGTCACCATAGGCAAACGTTCACAATGATGGCATCCGCCGTCAGCGAGCGCGATGGCCGCGTGATCCTCACCCAGGCAGGACACGCAGATGACATGGCGGTCCTCATCGCTGAGTGGGGCTCGGCAAGAACCACAGGAAGGCATCTTTAAAAAGACGCCGCTCTTTTAGAGGGGTGGGAAAAAAAAGGCAGATAATGCAATCACACACACTCTAAGCAGAGGAAAGGATATGTACGCCGGAAAGCGCAGCAGGTACGGCGGCT
Organism: Chrosomus eos; assembly: GCA_036326025.1. Classification (NCBI taxonomy): domain Eukaryota; kingdom Metazoa; phylum Chordata; class Actinopteri; order Cypriniformes; family Leuciscidae; genus Chrosomus; species Chrosomus eos. The sequence continues at coordinate 33,307,353 of CM070824.1, read as the reverse complement.
GAAGGCGGCGAGGCCAGCGACTCCAGGCTCGATGGCACGTCCCGCTGAAGGCTACAGGTCGACGGCGCGGCTTCTCACTCTGGATCCAGCGATGCGGGAGGCTTCGCTGAAGAGATGAAAATCAACGTAAGAGCAGCTATCGAGCCTAGATATGGGGCGAAACCACGCCCTTTCTGGCGGGACGTGAGGATATGGGCGCGAAAGGCCCCCATTCGTCGTGACGTCACGCAGAGCCTCTCTCGATAGGCTGCTGCTATTGCCGCAGGGCAGCCAATAGGCGCGCGAGCTGTCTCGCCTATGTCTGCTTGCTGCTGCAAAGCGTTTTACATTAATAAAAAATTAAGGATAATTTTTGGCTTCAATATCTCGTGGAAAAGAGTTTTCCCCGTAGCGTAAGATATTACGCAGTACGAGAGATACTCTCGTAAGAGAACACACGTTTAATGATCATTAAAATATGAAACGGTACAACTAATCGTCTGGAATTGAATCATGGTTTATCGTCAAACTAGTAACCCCTATGTACATGCTATGTAAATATTCTGTGTACAACATCAAAGGCCACATGCAACTGTTTGGCCTTTAATTATCCAACTGAGTAACCTTATTTATTATTCATTATATTAGAACATCACTAAGCAACAAGAAATCAATGAGACTTGTGTTGTGGGTTTGTGTGCTATGGAGGTTGTTATCTGTTTTGATGGATGGAAATGATTGTGAGCTGTCTAGTGCACACTGCAGATACCATTACACTGCTACAATATACCTGAGGTGACTGAGTCATGACACAATGATGCAATTAAGAAATCTGGTCACGCATACAGTACAAACAAACACTTTAAATGATGCATTTGTCTTACTACACCTCATTAGCTGTGTTATAATCGGACTATTGTTTCCATTAAGACAATTATTAAGTTGCAATGTAAACAGCAATTTTCAATTACCTTACTATGAATAATTACAGATTTGAAATAAACATGATTATATTTTAAACATGCTGAGTTTCCAATTTTAGTCAGATTAATACGGATATAAACACTCTGACTATGACTCTATTAAAGTTTTCACAATTCATTTTTGTGGCATTATTATGGATATAAACACTGTACTCTGACTATGGCTAATAAAGTTTTCACTTCATTTTGTGGCATAATCAAATCACATGGGACCCTTTGCAACCCTTTGCAATACCCTTTGCAAACTACAAAATATGTAATTAAATACTGTACTTGCTAAAATGTAAAAATGGCAGCTTTGCCAAAATTCCCATGAAGTTATCTGCGAACATATACAGTGATAACAAAACAACAACATTAGTGTGAACTACTAGAGAAAAACTTGAATGAAAGCAGTGCAGAAATTACAGAAATTAAAGAGCGTTCATTAAAAAATGCTTTTAAAAAAATCTTAACAACCCCAACTTTTAAATGGAGGTGTATTGTAAATATTGTATATTGTATTGCAGCAACTGGACAATGAAAGATTCCACTTACCAACACTGAAATATTAGTGCTATAATCCCACATAAAAGCATTTAAAGGCACAGTAAGCAATTTTAGAGAAACAGTTGAAACTTAAAATCAACCCAAACAAACACAGCCTTGATCTGCCCCAAAAATGCACGAACAACGCAACGCAAGAGTGGATGTCTCTTTATCAAAACAGAAGCAAAGCAAAATAATGATGATGATGATGAAAGAACGACAAGGAATCTAATGAACACACCAACCCAGTTACACTAAATGTGTCTCTATAGCACGCATTGTGTTTTATCGTGCAATTTATACGCGAAAATTAGTTTTTACGTGCATATGATACACATGAGTAGGTTTTGGGTAGGTTTAGTGTGTGGGGTACGCATATATTATATTTTTGTTAAGGATTAGTGGTGTGTATTTCACACAACAAAGTGTGTATCATATGCACGTAAAATCTAATTTTCGTGTATAAATTGCACGATAAACACAATGCGTGATATAGAGATTTTCATGAGATCAGGCTGAACATACAGTACACAAGAGTATAAGCAAGAGTTTGTTGTTATTCAGCAGCAACACACCAGCTCCAGACAAACAATGACACTCAAAACTGTCCTGTTACTAACTAACATTACAACGACAGCATATTTTGGATAGCAAAACCAATGTTAGGCCTTCCCGCTTAGGTCTCTCCAGCGATGGGATCACATATTCTACAGCTGTAACTTAAATCTTTTCTGCACCATTCAGAATGTGAACCTCAGTTTCAAAGATTGGAGATCTCATTCAGCACAAAAAACACTGAACCGTTACACTCTTGATATGTTTGTGAATGATTCTTATCTTTGCAGGATTTACATTTTTTTCAGACTGCTGTGCAGTGCTTTGTATCATGATGAACATCTTCATGACATTTTGCTACTGACATGGTTCAAAAGATTATAAAGATCCATGTTCATTTAAAGCCTCCCGGTACGGTTAAATTCTCCCGACAGGGTCACAGCAAGAGGCAGCGCCACATCCCAGTATGCCTGTAAAAATATTCCTCCTCATTTCAGCCCACTGCAATGCCTGTTGTTTCAATAAACCAGCGAGGTAGTGGTTTCTGCTAGCATCCATAGACATTTTCCAAGCGAACATTGCTGTGTGTGAGCAGACAGTCATTTCATTTGGATGAAAATGACTTATTAAAGGTGAAGGAAGAAAGAGAATGAGAAAATGGGGTCTTCACAACAGTGAAAATTATAGATGTTCACATCAATGGCTTCTATAGCCAAAATTAGCTCCTAGACACTTATTACGACATGTTCATTAGCTCATTATGTCGTTGTAAAACAGAATTCTTAACTACAGTCCTCTCTTCTTATTTCTCTCTGCACAGCATATGGTCTCATGCTTTCTATGAACATCCATTGAGTGGCACGAACACAGCACAGATCATAGATACTGTATGTACACCAGGATAAAAGCTGGGTACAGTAAAATATTAATTAAAGGCATACATAGTATGCGTTTGTGAGGTTTGTGAACCCTTGCTTATTTTGGAGATGTCAGACTAAATGGCTCTTCCCATACAATATGACCTATATCCAATTCATTTAATAAACGTATTATTTAGACTGAAAGCTAGCTTAACTAACTTACATCACTCATTTGACAGACTTTCCTAGGCATTCCAAGAATAAAAATCAATCCCATCCACAAAAACCCCCTTTTTTTAAAAAAATTTAAACCCCCCCCCCCAAAACCCAACATCTACTTTCAAACACCAAACCCAAAAAACACAAAAAACTTCCACAAAAATTCCCCAAACAAAACAAAAAACAAACAAAAACAAAACCCAAAAACAACAAACCAAAAAAAAAAAAACCAAAACAATTTTATTAAAAAAAAACCAAAAAACCCCCCCCAAAAAACCAAAAAAACAAAAAATAAAAAAAAAAAAAACCCAAAAAAAAACCAAAAACCCCCCCCCAACCCCCCCCCCCCCCAAAAAACCCAAAAAAACAAAAAAAAAAAACCCCCAAAACCCCCCCCCCCCAAAAAAAAAAAAAAACAAAACCCCAAAACAAAAAAAACAAAACAAAAAAAAAAAAAAAAAAAAAAAACCCCCCCTTTTCCCAACAACAAACAAAAACCCCCTCCTACAAATACCCCCAAACTTTAAAAAAAAAAAAATTTTTTTTTTTAAAAAAAAAAAAAAAAAAAAAAAAAAAAAAATTTTTTTTTTTTTTTTTTTTTTTTTTCCCCCCCCCCCCCCCCCCCCCCCCCCCCAAAAAAAAAACTAAAAACCCCCTTTAACCAACCCCCTTTTTAAAAAATTTTATTTTTTTTAAAAAACCCCAAAAATTTTAAATTCTAAATTTTAATTTTTTCCCTATTTTACCATTTTTTTAATTCACTTTTTAAAAAAAAAATATTTTAAACTCCTTCAAAACAAATTTCAAAAATTTTTCCCTTAAAAAACCCCATAAAACCATTTACCCCAAAACAAAAACCCACTAAATTTTTTCAATTTAAAAAAAAAAATTCTAAAAAATTAAAAAACTAAAATCTTTAAAAAAACCCCCCCTTTAAAAAACAAAACAGGGGTTTTTTTTAAAAAAATCATCCAATTTTTTTTCCCAAAAAAAAATTCCACAAAAATTTAAAAAAAAAAAACCCAAAAAAAAAAATTTTTTTTTTTTTTCCCCCCCCCCCCCAAAAAACCCAACCCAAACACAACACTCCCCAAAAAAAAATTTTACCCCTTAAAACAAACACCCCCCAAAACAAAACATCTTTTTTTCCCCCCAAAAAAAAACCCCTTTTTAACCCTTTAAAAATCCTTTTAAAATCCCACCTTCAAATACCAACCTTTTCCATTATTATTAATTTTTTTTAAATTTTTTTCCCTAATTCATTTAACCACTTTAATCCCCCAAAAAAATATTTTTAAAAAAATCCAAACTCATTATTTTTCTTATAACTCCTAAAACAATCATTTAAACAAAATCCTTCCCCCCCAAAAAAAAAAATTTTAAAAAAAAAAATACCACTTTTTTCCCAAAACCAAAAAAAAAAAACATTAAAAAAACAAAAACTTTAAATTTTTTTAAAAATTTTTAAAAAACCCTCCCAAAAAACTTGTTTTAAAACTAAAAATTTTAAAAATTAAAAAGGGGGGGGGGGGGGGGGGGGGGGCCCCCCCCCCACCCATCTAGGCTATTTTTTTTCTTCCTTGGGGAAAAAAAACTTAATAAAAAGAAAAAAAACGAATTAAAAAAACCTCGTCTTAAACTCATTTCCCCCAAGTTTTTTTTAAAGAATTTTTGGGGTTTTCCCCCCCTGATTTTTTAAAAAAAAAAATGAAATGTGCCTTTGGGTTTTTTAGAATTTAGGAAATATTTTTCAAAGGCCCCGGAAAAAGGGAACCAACCCGGGGAAATGTTTGTCGAAAAACCTTTCTCCTTTAAACAATTTTTTTTTTCACCTTTTTTAAAAAAAAGGGGTTTTTTCCCCCCCCCGCAAAACCTTAAACCCACTTTCAGTCCCAAACCTTTTTTTGTCCCCCGGGAACAAGGGGTCCCCCCCACCCCCCCCCCCCCCCCCCCCGCGAGTGAGGGGTAAAAATTTCCCCCCGGGGGGGAGCAACCCGGGGTGTTGGAATCCCAAAAACCCAACCTTTAGAAAAAAACCAAAAACCAATGGGGGGGGGGAGTTTCAAAAAAAAACCCTTTAATTATTAAGCCCCAATGTGTCAACCCCAACACAAAAACCAAACCCTAATTTTCGATATCAAAAATGAAAAAACAAAAATAACAGCCCGCCATCCTAAATTTTAATTAAATTTTTTATAACAGAATTTTTTCCTTAAACCATTTATCTTTACTTTTTTGGTCCAAACTCAGATTGAAATTTTGATTAGATTTCCGTTTTTAAAAAGGGTCTTAATCTTTTAATATTATAAGGGCCCAAAAAGGAAAAAATTAGTTTTAGACCCAAAAAACTTCATTTTGAGTTTTTGAGGGGGTTAGGAAAAAAAATTAAGAAATAGATAAAAAAAAAAAAATTACTAAATCCTTTTTTAAAAAAAAAAAACCCCATAAAAACCCTTTAAAGAAAAAAAAAGGGAAAATTTGGGGAAAAAAAAGAAAAAATGAAAAAATAAGGAAATTTTTAAAAAGAAAAAAAATTTTTTTAAAAAGGAAAAAAAAAGGGGGAAGGTGTTTTTTACAAAAATTTTTTTCCCCAAACATTTTTTAAAAATTTTTGGTTTTACCCCGGGAAAAAAAAAAACCCCCCTTTTTTTTCCCCCGTTAGGAAATTTTTTCCAATTCAAACCCCTTTTGGGCCCAAAAAAAAAGGGGGGGCCATTTTTTTTTTTTAAGAGGGGGGGGACCAACCATCGAAAAGGGATAAACACTTATTAAAAATCCCCCTAAGTAAAACAAAAAGCTTAAAAGGCCCGGGAAAAACATTTTAAGACCTTTAAAAATATTATTAAAAAAAAAAAGGGCCCCAAAATAAGTTTTCCCCCCCAACCCCAAAAAGTACACTTATCAAAACCCAAAAAAGTCAAAAGGTAAAAAAACCAGGTGTTTTCCTTTAATTTTTAAAGTCTTGGCAATTTTTTTTAATTTAAAAGGGCCAAAAAGTTTTCTTAAAGTACGAAAACCCCAAATTTTGGGAAAAATTTTTTAAAAAATTTTCAGGGGTCCTTAAAAACCCTTTTTTTAAAAATTTTACTTCCTACCCTCCGGGAAAAAAAGAAAGAGTGAAAGAAAATTACCTGTAGGACAACCTTTTAAGCACTTATTTAAAAAAAAAATTTTTTAAAATGGGAATTCCTACGAGGTTTAAAAATTTTTCGCACATTTTTTCTTCCCAGCAATTTTTTGTTTAAGAAACCCCCAATACCCCTTAGAAAACGTGTTTTTTTAAAAAATTTTTGTAAACTTGGGCAAAAACCACAAGGGGTGATTTTTTTTGATGGGGGGGAAAAGAAAAAAATTTTTAAAAAATAAAAAAAAATTTTTTGGAAAATAAAAAAATTTTTTTTTTTTTTTTTTAAATTAAAAATTTTTTTCTTTCCCCGGTTATTTTGTTTTTTATTTTTTTGAGAAAAGAACCCTTTAAAATTTTTAAAACCCTTTTTGGGGTGTTTGGTTTTTTTTTTGGTGGGGTTTTTTTGGTTTCCCCCGGTGGGGTTTTGTTGGGTTCCGGTAAATTAAAAAAGGGTCCGAGCCCCTTTTCCCCTTTTAAAAAAATTTTTTTTAAAGGGCCGGGACTAAACATCTAAAAACATTAGAAAAATTTGGGGAAAAAAAATTACCAAAAAACCCTTTAAGAATTTTTCTCCAAAACCCCCAAAAAAAAATTTTTTAAAACCCAAAAAAATTTTTAAAAATTTCAAGAAAAATTTTCCAAAATACAAGAGTGTTTTATCAAATAAAATTTTTTTTTGGGACAAGAGTTTTTAAAAGGTGAAAAAGGGGTTTTTCAGAAAACAAGAAAAAAACAAAAAAAAAAAAGTTAAAAATAAAAAAGTTTTGGGCCCCCCCTTCTTTAAACCATTTTGGCCAACCCAAAAAAAAAGAGGGGAAAAGGGGAAAAATTTTTAAATCACCTGTAGGAAAACCCAAACCCTCGAAAAAAATGGACCCCTTCTTTATTTTTTCCACCCCACTCCCCTCCAAGGGAAATTAAAACCGTCTTTTCCCAAAAAAAATTTTTCCTTTTTCGCCAAATCCCCCTGCCCCTTGGGTTAAGGCCCCCAAAAAAAAACCCCCAAAAGATGCCCCCGAAGGGGGAGCCCCCCTTTTTAAGGAAATTTTGAAATGGCTACGAGCCCGGCCTTTTGTTAAAATTTGACAAAATTCGAAAAAATAAAAAAAAAAATTTTGTTTCAAGCTTTTTTTATCTGTTTTTAAAAAAAAAAAACCCCCTTTTTCACCCCCAGCTTTGTCCCTTCCCCAAAAAGTTGGGGTTTTTTTTCCCCCCCCAAAAAAATTTTAAAAAAATTCCTTGGGGTGGGGGGGATGGGGGTTTTGGGGGTGGGGTTTTGGGGTTTTTTTTTTGTTTTTGTGGTTTTTGGGGGTTTGTGGGGTTTTGGGGGTTTTTTTGGGGTGGGCTTTTTTAACCCAGAGGGGCCCACCCCCCTTTCACCTTTTAAAGGGGGTTTTGGTTTAAATTGGCCCGGGGAAACGAAAAATGTGCTCGTAAAAATTTTTTAACTAGTTGGGGGGTGCTAAACATTAACTATTCTCTTTTTTACTCTCCCCTTCTTTTTAAGAAAAGCCCTTTTAAAAAGGCCCCCATTTTCAAAAAAAATTTTTTAAAGCCTAATGGATTTTAAAAATCTAAAAAGACAGTTAACCTTTTTTTTTCCCCAAAAAAGCCAAAAAAAAGCTGAATTTATTTTTTAATTGCTTAAATAATGGTTTGAAAAAAATTTCCCCCCTCAAATTACCCAATAAAACATTTTTGGGGGGGGGGGGGGGGGGGGGGGGGAAAAAATGTTTTAAAAGGACACAAAAGGTTTTTTAAAAACAAAAACCCCAAATAAGGTAAATTTAGCCCAAACCAAAAACAAAATTAAAGGGGTCTTAAAAAAAATCCCCCAAAAAACACCCAAAAAAAGCCCCTTTTTCCCCTTTTTAAGCAAAAAAACTTTTTTTAAAAAAAAATTTTTTTTTACTTTTAATTGGGGTTTGGCCTTCCGCATTTTTTCCAAACCCAAATTTAAAATGGGAAAGAAAGGTGATTTAAAAAAATTTTTATTTGGGGAGGTTTTTGGCCCCCCCCTAGGTTTTTAAACACTCGAAAGGGTTTTCACCCAAACCCTTCAGGGTTTAAAAAAATGGGGAAAAAAAAAAACCCTTTGGGGTTGTAAAATCCGTTTGCCCAATCAAAAGGGGGAAGGGGACTTTCGCTTGGCAAATTTGGGGTGTAAACCCCTCCAGGTATTAAAAATTTTGGGGGAAAACCCCCCCTGAGGCGTTGGGGTACAAAGGCCCCCCCGGGTCCCTTTTTTCCCCCCCAAAAAAGGAAAAAAACAAATTTAAATTTTCCCAAAAATTTGGGCATTTTTTAAAAGGAAAAGTTTTTAAAACCCCCTTTTTTTGGGAATTTAATGGGGGGAAAATTTGGGGTAAAAAAAGAAACTGGATTCTATGCCTTGTTCCATTCATCTGGGGTTGGGGAATTTTGGGGGGGGTTTTTCTTTGGAACCCAAAATTAGGCCAATTCTCAAACCCGGCCCAACCCACATTTTTTTGACCATGCCCCGGGGGCCCTTTTCCCCTATCAGGCACTTCCCCAGGGAAAAAAAAGCCCCGCGAACATTTTAAAAGGCCCCTTTAACTGAAAATACAATTTTTGGGGGGGCCCCCCCCAAAACAAACCCCAAAAGAGGATTTGGGGTTTAACGGGACTTCCCCGGGGGTGGGTTATTTGGAAAACACCCTAAAAAATGGGGCCCTTTTTTTAAAAAACTTTAGTTTTTGAAAATCCCGAAAAAGGCTTCTAAAAAGGGGTAAAATTTGGTATTGGGGGAATTTTTTTAGGGATTTTTAAAAAAAAAAAAAAGAAATTTTTTTTCCCCATTTTTTGGGGCCCAAAATAAAATTTTTTTGAAAAAAAATTTTTTTTTTTTTTTAAAAAAACTTAACTGGTTTTTCAGAAATTTCCTTTTCCCTTTTTTTTCCCCCTACTGTTTCGATTGTAAAAAAATTTTCACTGCCTTATGAAATTTCCCCTAAAATTTTTTAAAATGAACCCTTTTAAAATTTTTTTAGGGAGGTGGCAAAGCGTGTAAGATGACCCAAAAATTTTAAATTTTTTTTTCTAACATTAAAAATTTTTCAAAACTGCCCCCCTCAAAACTCACTAAATTTTTCCCCTTAAAAGGGCCCAAAGACGCAATTTGGGAAAAAAATTTTTGGGGTGTACTTTAGGGTCTTGGGGAAATTTTAAATGTTCCTTAGGAGAACCGGTTTACAAAGGGAAAAATTATTTAAAAAAATTTTTTTTAACATTTTATCCCCGACGGTTTGGGGGTGGGAAAATTTTTATGGGCAAGGGAAAATTTTTTTTTTGGGATTTTGAAACCCAAAAAAAGCCTATAAAAGTTTTGCCATTTATTACCCCGCACCCCCCCTTTTCAAAAAGTAAAAAATTCCTTAAGCTAAAACATTTGTTAAAGATCCTTTTCTTTCCTTATTTTTTTTTTAATTTCTGTATTTCATCTTTAAACTTTTTTCTTATGCAAAGTGCTTCCACACAGCTGTTGTAAGATGACTACATAGCTTTCACATCTTTCACTTTGTTCTAACACCTTAAATGTGTCATCAAAACACATGTTGCTCTCTCACACACACAGATGCATTCATTCTTAAAATTTAAAGTCCATCAAACATCACTTAAAAGCCATTTAAAGCAACTAAAGCAACTCACGCTATAATCATCTGAAATGACTTGGTACTTTACTTAAGGTCACAAAACTAAGCTAAAAAATAGCTTATGTTGGTTTCCCTGATGCACAGAATGACAGTATTACTTATATTATATATTAATGGAAACTTTTTTTAATACATTTTATTAAAATTAATAACATTTTATTTTATTAATTAACAGACAAATCTGGTACACACCAGAGTCAAAACCAAATATCTATAGACAAATGTATATTTATTCAACTTTTTTTCCCATGATACCACAATTGTTTGATTAACATTAATGAGACAGCCTATATATTAAGACCTGATGTACCGCACAGATCTAATATAGCCTATGTTACACATCAGATGTTTTTCCCCAACAGTTAACCAAACGTTCACATAAGACATAACAGATCATGTTTGAGTGAATACTCGCCAAGACAGATATTTTGAAATACTGTAATTGTGTGTATATCGGGATCGTGTGCTATAAGAGGCGTCTTTGTGCTCACGCTTCAGATCTGTCAACGTGAGTAAGATTGCTTTGTTTATATCAGCATAAGTTTAAAAAATCACATTTCATTGGTTCAGTCTCATGCCATCGAGAATTCACTATGAATATTCACAAAGTTGGAATACTGCGCTTTAAACCGATACCAAACTTGTGCTGAGGGGAAGCGCCAGGCGTCGAGAAGTGAGCAGAGAAAAACAGCTATTATTATGGACAAAGGAAAGGTACTCCTCTCAGAAAATGTACAAATAAAGATACTTTTAGATGTTTGATTGCTAATTGGAGCATTGGGATCGCTAGACAATGGCTTAATGAACTCATTTTTGTGAAAACCTCAAATTTGACCAACATTTTTCACTTGTTTTTGCCTGTAGCTTGTAATTAGCCTGTGCACACTCCGACTCATTTTGCCAGCATGGGTCACATATATTATTATTAAAGGGTCTCTCTGCAACTGACCATAGTTTGTCCCTCAGCTTCAGTTAAACTCATCAGACATTACACACAAACCAAGTCAACAGTGCTTCTCTGCTTGGACAGATTTTCGTAAACACCTGCTGCGTACACGCAGCATTTTAGTCTGTATCGATTTTATCCTCTCAAGCACTGTGGTTATTATGCCAATTTACAGAGTGACCTTGCAGGAATCCATCATCGTTAAGTCACTGAGATAAAGCCTTCAACCACTGGCCAGACCTGTGAAGGCCTCCAGTGCTACTTCCAACTAAGCACTGACACCTCACACTTACTTCATGAAGTCTCACTCTGAACAAAACCTCACTTACACAATAATGTAACATTCAAAGATCATTGGATCTGATTGACTGGTTGTTTGGGATCACGTGTATGTTACTTGTTGGTAAAACACAGGCTTGGTAATTGTTCACAAAAGGCACATTAGGTGCTGGTCTAGCCATATGGGTTTCAACTGGTAATCCGATCGATTATCATGGTTAGATAAAGTGGTCTGCCTTAGAAAATGTAGCTTGTTAAGCTAGTTAAGAAACATTCTAGAACACCAGCATCTAAACACATTTATTTTCAGGGATGTTCAACTAGATTTTCATTTTTTGAAATACTGTAAGTAGTTTCAGCGCTTACAAGGAAGCAAATTAATGGTGTTAAATATTTAGCTAAGCTTGGGTATTAGGCTTCGGATCAGCTTAAATAGAATTCTGAATCAAAGCTGCTTTGCTGTTTTCATGATACTCAACCGTGTCTTGGTTTCAGTCAGTTCACAAGTATCAAAACCTAGACACTCTGTAAAGGTAACTCTTTCACTATGCAAGGAAGACAAAACCAATTGGAAGAAAGATGGATTACCACTTAAATTTCAGTATGCAGATTTTATGATAACTTTGTTGTCTGCTAAAATCTAGCAATTTAAGTGAAAGGGAGGTTTAATCTTACATTTAAAAAAATAATATAAAAAAACATAGTTTATATAAAAATACATAGCTCTGAGAATTTTTCAGACAGACAGACAAACAAAATCAAAATTATTAAAATGGTCGGAAAATTAATCAAGTTTAATACTTCGCTTTAGTTTTTTTCAGAACATCCCAGGAATATCAATTCTGTTTGCAAGCACTATGATTAGAATATCCATTCAGCCTTCAGATATCACCAAATCTATGCAACGCTGGCTTCCCTTCTTATCGTTATTTGCTGACACATGTTGATTGGCTCTGACCTTGTGATAAACTAGGATACGGTAAAATCTGGAAACCTGACCACTTTCCCCCAGCATTTTAGCACTCTTCAGACTAATGGAGGTTTTAATCTCCCATTAAATGTTTAATGTTTCATTTCCGCAGCCGTGACTGGTGAGGTACGGAGGGGGCTGATTAGACAGCAATACCAGCGGGTGCCATTAAATGCAACCACTGGCCTGGTTTTAGGTATCACAAGTACAATCTGAAAACAGAGAAGAATATCAGTCTCACAGTTGTGAAAACCGTGAAGGTCATTACTGTAACGTGCAAGGAAGCACAAGGACGTCCCCGATGGATGAACCCCAGCAGGGGGAAACAGTAAGCCATGGTGGACCAAGAGTGCCATTTCCCAAACGCTTAAAAAATGAGAGGCCACTCAGAGTAGCCACTACAGGGATCATAACTGTTAGCAGGAAATAATTGCAGTAATTAGTGTTAGGCCACACATAATGAGAACTCTAATTGATGTTACAACGGGATATTACCTTAGGCCACTTCCAGCTAACCTAATAGTCCGGGTTTTGCACTCAAAAGGACAGTTTTTGTGATGTGATAGAGGACAAACGGTCCTTTTAGTGACTGATGTGGGAAGCAATAAGTTCAAAAAGCATATAAAACACTACAAGCCGACACAGATGGTTAGCTGATTGGTTTCCGTGCACACAGATCTCTCGTGTTTAGCATCTAACATCTCTTAAAACAGTTCAATTTAAACTAGCTTTGAAAGCACACAGTGCTCAGTATACAATTAATATCATATAAATACCAGCAATTACTCGGTAGCACAGATGGCACGCACCCACACACCAATAAACGCACAGAAAAAACACACACGCACAGATGCCGCCGTTCCCCCGCCATCAAACGCAGCATGTCAGTGCCCCGCGGATCAGGGTGAGTGTCAGGTCCATGGCAAACAAACAGCTGGTGGACACACAGGTCTTGTTCCAGCTCTACGATGGACCGGAGCAGTTATGTGTGAGAGACGAGCCTCATCCCATCATGATATCTCAGTGCCAACCTGCTGTGGGCGAGCACTGAGTCTGTCTACCTGAAACAAGGCACCAAAACCCCTTTCGACACATCATCATGTGACTCTTCTGCAGGCACTGGAGCGGCAGTGTCATTTGGCTGCAGCTACACAGGAAAAAACATCATCCGTATGTTCTGTATTAATGCATGGGTGGCTTCATCTTTTCGCTTTCCATTTCTTTCCAAGACTAGGTGTTTGTCTGGTGTTTTATTCATGTGGCTGACAATGAGGAATGGTTTCTGAGAGTAGAGGTATGTACAGAGACGAGCAACATGTTCTATGAATAGGAATCTAATCGCACTTATTTCCCTCAAAAAAAATTTTTCCGTGGAATACAAAAATGTATCTTACAAAAGGTCTAAGCTGCCCTTTTCTGTAAAAGGGATGAAATGTTTTCCATATAATACAAGCAATAATAATATTAATAACTATTATTCATATTATTTTATTACATTTATTAAAAACTAATATAAACTAATAAAAACTATATATATCTGACCCTGGACCACAAAAGCAGTCTTATGTGTCCATTTTTTAAAATTGAGATTTATACATAATCTGAAGGTTGAATAAATAAGCTTTCCATTGATGTATGGTATGTTAGGATAGGACAATATTTGGCCGAGATACAACTATTTGAAATTGAGAATCTGAGGGTGCAAAAAAAATCTAAATATTGAGAAAGTCGCCTTTGAAGGTTTCCATTTTCTGTTGGTGATTGTGCTGCATCCACTTACAAAAATACAATTTTGATATATTCAAGGTAGGAAATTTACTAAATATCTTCATGGATCATGATCTTTACTTAATATCCTAATGATTTTTGGCATAAAAGAAAAATCGATAATTTTGACCCATACAGTGTTTTGTTGGCTATTCCCACAAATACACCCGTGCTACTTAAGACTGGTTTTGTGATCCAGTGGTAGTTGTCTGATCTGCCGCCTTGTTGTGAAACAGAATCATGCTCTTTTAATCTTTCTGTTTAGAAGCTGCTCTTGTATCAGTTCATACAGCGATCACAACTTCCAGTCCTTCATCAGAGGTCCTTCATGCTCAACATTTTACAGTGCGATTTCCCTGCGGTAAGAAGACGGAGGATATTAACAAGGCATGACACGGAAGCCTGATTCCGGTCCAATAATAGAGCCTTTATCATGGCCTTGTGTTTTGCAGCAGTCTGGCCATGAACGCCACAGAGAAGAACGTAATTAAGGAGTCACTTTGTGGCTCTTGCAGAGAGAAAGCGCTTCTAAGATGTCAATTGCATGGTTAGTTAGTCGGTCTGGGGAAATGCTACGCTTCCTAAATATGAAAGAATCGCTCGGGGGATTTGCGCGTGTCAGTGTTTGTGTGTGTGTGTGTGTGTGTGTGTGTGTGTGTGTGTGTGTGTGTGTGTGTGTGTGTGTGTGTGTGTGTGTGTGTGTGTGTGTTGTGTGTGTGTGTGTGTGTGTGTGTGTGTGTGTGTGTGTGTGTGTGTGTGTGTGTGTGTGTGTAAAAACATGTGCAGTAATGTGTGTGGGCACCTCTGTGTTTGCCTGTATGTGTGAATGAGAGTGTGGATTTGCTTGTTGGTACAAGTTGGATCTGTGGGACGTAAATTTAAACAGTGGGAATTAAACAGTTTCAGTAGATTGCTGTAATGTGAGAATAAATAACTGGTCTTTATTTGAAAGCCTCTTATGATTTGTCTGTTCTCTTTTAAGTCCTTCTCCAGGACCACTTATTTTTAGGAACCACAATCTCAAAGAAACACCCAGAAAACCATAGCATCAGAAAATCACCAACAACCCCACTGCAACACCCTAGCAACAACAAATAAATATCCTAGCAACCGCAAAGCAACAAGCTAAAACACTCAATATAGTGCAACAGTCAGGTTCCAGTAGTAAAAACTCATGAGTTTTTTTCTCCATAGGGAAATTATTTTTAAACAATCATTTATAAACCTTTAAAGACAGCCATGGGTTTTTTTCAATGGTATTTGCTTCTTCTGAAGCCATCACCCTTCTTTATTTCAGCTTATTTTTAACATAATCGTGTTTTACAGCAGAAAAACTACACTCATAAAAAAACTACATTACCCATGATGCTGTACTCATGTGTGAGTTTGTGTCAACTCACACAATTAATGTGTGAGTTGAATGCTTATATATGAAAAAAATTATCAAATAAAATGATTATGTTGCGTCAGAAAACATTTAACTAAATCGCTCAATTCATGTGGATTCATATTCATAAGTTTTAGGACCTCTTTATGAACTTTTTGAAGCGTCAAAATGGTAGTTGCGTAGCTGTCAACGGAGGGACAGAAAGTACTCAGATTTCATCAAAAAAGATCTTCATGTGTGTTCCGAAAATTAACAAAAGTATTTCGGGTTTGGAACGACATGAGGATGAGTAATAATGACCGAATTTTCACTTTTTGGGTGAACTAACGCTTTAAGAACACAGTCTTTGTATTTTTGTCCAATTTTCTAATACGTTATTGCTTCAAATCAAAGTTTGTAGTGTTGTGATTCTCCTCTTAGCTGATTGTAGTGGTTCACGGCTTATAACTGCTTAACTAAGACTTTTTAAAAATCCCTATGGGAAAAATACTTCTGGAACCAGCCCCACTGAAAAAGGTGGTGGGTGCTAATGCACTCTGTTCAGAAAACACAGTGGCAATCATCCAAAATACTCTTGCATCCACTTATCAACATGCTAAAAACCACAACAACTCCACTGCAACACCATAACAACCAAAAACACACCCTAGCAGCCACATAACAACACACTAAAACATACAATACACTTTTGAACACATTAGTGAATGCACTGCAACACCTTAGCAACCAAAAACCACATCATAATGGCACCTTTGAAGCGTGCAAGTTTTAGCTCCTACTTGTTAAGAAAAACTAAAATATAAAATCTATTTTTTTATTTAGAAAAGTAAAAATGCTTTTTGTTCACATGGCTCATAAGGCAACACATGCCAATGGGAAGAAATAAACAGCAGAGAGTAAAAAGTCTCTGAGGAACTGCTGTGAGTTGATTCCTGCAGAGCCGAAGACTAAGATGCACAGCAGTGATGCGGCACCGTCTGCGAAAACAGTCTCTGGCCTGGATCCCCCCCTCCCCATATGCACTGTACTGGGCCGCACCGGCTCCCGCACGCCTGTGATTACTCCTAGTGTGAGATCGGCTGGAATTAGCTGTGGTGTAATTACTCCTGATGTGCTGTAGAGGGATCAGCCGGAAAATGTGGTTATTCCCACCAGTGTGGCATGGGAATTAAGTCAAGTGTTGCGGCACAGAGGTGTTGCACTACATATGTGTGTGTGAGGTAATTGAGGCGAGAGGGAACTGGCCCATATGTGTGATTATGAAGAACAACATGTCATTAGAATGCATGTTTGCAAATTTTATTTTGCAGCCAGTGTCGTCTAGAAAATCTCCGTTGGCTTGCGAGCTGGAAAAAACCAACTCTAGTCAGGCCAATCACATCGTGTATAAAGTTGGTGGGCGGGCTTAACATACAGTAATGACGGCAGAGTTGCGACGGTTCCGCGTGAATTCCCTGCTACTTGAAAATAAAGAAGATGACTGCTGCTGCTGGCGAACAGCGGTGCGACTCTGGTCGACTTGGAGTTAACTGCATTTCTTTGAAAAAACAACAAAGAACGGCACTGAAGTCCGTCGCTCTGACTACGTCACCTTCTTCGTTGCTCTAGTTGGTTGTAGCGCTATCCTATTGTGTGCAGAGGGAATTTGAAAGACAATCGTTTATCCCGCCCCTCGGATTGAGCCCTGCCAAAGAACACGACATGCCAAGTTTAATTTACCTAAATTGAATGACCAAAACCTTATTTTCAGTTATGGTTTTCAGCTAAATGTAAACTTTAATTTCTGTTTCGATGTTTCTGTAAAAAAAAATTTCGGTGAAACACTAACAGTAAGAGTTATAATTAACAGAAAGACAGCCAACATATGTAAAAACAGCTGTGGTTAGCATCATTCCTTCATCAAGATAGAAGTGTGTGAGCATTAAAATGTCAAGCTTTGATGTGCATGCGGTCGTCACATGCTTTTGAGATTGCGGGTGGTGTGGATGTGAGAGAAAGGGAGATAAGGAGATGTAAATGTCAAGTGCACTGCAGAGTGAGGGCTTTGATCCCGACTGGGGTCTGCGTACCTGAGATTACCCTCCTCTTCAGAGCACACAACCGCTCTGCCATGACCACTAGACCTACACCAAAGTGCTTTATAAAATAGAAAGCTACCCGCAGTGTTGGGGCAGCTGCATTGGAACTGTAGCTTAAAGCTAATCATAATTTAAAGCTGTTAAACCACAGTCAAGCTACTGTTTGGAAAAAAAGTAGTTGGCTGCACTACGAGCAAAAAAAAAAAAAAAAGATTATGTCTCATGACATAATGTGTGATTGAATCAGAGCTGCATTTTTGCTGCATTAATGAGGAGTTTCAATGGGGGTGACGCGTGACCAGAGTTCAAATCTGCCTTTGGCGAAACTCGATATACTACCTTTTCCCATCACATATCAGATCGGAAAGGCAATTATTTTCAATAAAAAGGAATAAAATATTTGAAAAGTGGAAATAAAGAATCTAACTTGTGTTTAAGTGCTTACCGGTTGGGGCTATGAGTAGGGAGGGCTTTATTGTCACAATAAGGTTATTAAATATAATCATTTACATGTTGTTATTGCATACCGTTTCATGTACAACAACACTAAGGTGCAAATAGTATCTGCAACTATTTATGAGTATAAAAAGAATCTAACTACTATTTACACTTATTGTAAAGAAAATACTGATATTCTTACAGTTTAAATAGAATCTATCTCTATTTTATATACTACCACAAGTGCTACACTACTTTGAAAACAGCTACTGAAAAACGTAATCGTCGCTACTTGTAGTCAGTTACTTCCCAAAATGTTTTAGCATTCCCTTCCAACTCAAGCACATTTTCCTCAGCTGGTGGAGGATGCCCGCAAGCCCAGCAAATTACTGAGTGATAAAAAACTAGTGTTGGGCAGCTAGTGATAAAATCTGGTGTTCATTTACAAATATTATATGCTTTATCACTTGTTTAGTGATCATGCACAGTTTCCTCTGGGTGTTCACATATAATCAACATCTGCGCATGAGCAGAGTATTTTCAATCTCTCTGCACACATGCTCTCCTCTCCGGTCTCCGCCGTCTTGAAGGATTTGCCTGCACACAATGGTTCCAAGCAAGGTATAGTATTATTAAGTTATCAAATTCAAATTTATTTATGAACTTGTATCTTCAGTTAAGCAAATTGTATTTATTTTATATTAAACTGTTTGTGTGTGTGTGTGGGGGGGGGCGGGGGGGACGTTTTTATTGGCAATGTTTTACCTCAGTTTAATTTCGCGCCCTTTTGATCCCCCGTTCAGTCTTGAGTTTACCATTTCACGGGTAAAGATGTACTAAGATGGACAGGATTTGGATAGTTAATCTAACGTTAGTTTATTTGTCATTTTGCGAAAGTATCTTTAATAGGGTTCCCAACCTTTATAAGACCTTTATACCAGTGTTTTGAAATGTCATGCAAACGAGAAAGCAGACGTTAATCGAATTAATTGCTATTGGAATAATATTTTCTTGTGTGGCGACCCGGGGCTCGAGCACTAACTGATTTGGCCGAGCACCCACGGAAACAGCGGCGCTGCGCATACTGTGAGAACATATGCCGATCAGTCTATACAGCGCTCCAAAAAGTCAAAAAACAACTCTTCGTGAGACACGCAAAAACGTAAATGGGTTTGTTTCTCCCGCCGAGGGATAAGTTGAGCAGATATGCATTTTGACCAGACATCAATTTTGACAATTAACATAGGCATGGGGTTGTTCTTGCTGTAATATATATGTGTTTGTATTAATCAGAATCTGTATTTTGTCTTTTTTGTTTGTATAATATGTCATTCAAGTTAGCTTACATTTTACAGGTTGGACAGTAAAGGCAAGAACACAATACTGGGACATTAGAAAATATGTAAAACTCAAAGAGCCATGCTTTTTGTAGTTTGTCACTGAAGGCAAGTCTGTAAATGAAGCTATACTATAAAGTAAATGCACAAAATAATTAAAAAATAGGGTAGTAAAAAAATCATTTGCCATTTCAGAACAGACACCTGTTAAGGTAAAGGACATGGATGTATTTCCTGAACTTGTTGCTGGTAATAATATTTATACTTATTTGGTCTTATTTTGGTCTTATCTTATGTCTTACAAGGACATGTTTGATATACTGTACAGATGCCCTATGGTGCTGACTCAATTGTCTACATAGTTACAAAAAAATTACTGGTTTGAAACTCAGTAGAGATTTAAATTTATAAAGAAATATTTATCATAACGAATGTGTATTTTCATACCAAACAGTGTTAATATGTTATTGCATTGGAGACTAACAGCTGTATGTTGTATTATTCAATTGTATGTTTGATGTATACAATTTTTAATAAATGTTTAATAAATTAATAGTCATAATAGTCATAAAATAAAGTCATAATAGGTTTTAAATTTCGTCTGCATTATTTTAAAATAAGTGTTTACCTTAAATCAACATAAAGTGTTAAATGTGTATACGAGTAATCATTTCTCAACACCTTGAGAGACTCTCTGTGGTCATTAAAAATCCCATGGCACTTCTCGTAAAGAGTAGGGGTGTAATCCCGGTGTCCTGGCCACATTCCCTCCAATGGCCCTTGCCAATCATGGCCTCCTAATCATCCATGTCCATTGAATTGGCTCTATCACTCTCTCTCCACCTATAGCTGGTGTGTTGTGAGCACACTGGCGCCGTTGTACTGTGGCTGCCGTCACATCATCCAAGTGGA
The DNA here is from genome assembly GCA_036326025.1 of Chrosomus eos. Classification (NCBI taxonomy): domain Eukaryota; kingdom Metazoa; phylum Chordata; class Actinopteri; order Cypriniformes; family Leuciscidae; genus Chrosomus; species Chrosomus eos. The sequence continues at coordinate 33,287,314 of CM070824.1, read as the reverse complement.
TGCTGCACACTGGTGGTGGTTGAGGAGAGATCCCGACATGATTGTAAAGCGCTTTGGGTGTACAGCAGTACATATGAAAAGTGTTATATAAATGCCTCATACATTCTTTAAAACAAAACAATAACAGTGTTTGTATAATAAACACTTTTGTCAGTGTTGTTTTAACACTAGCAAAGATGGGCCTTTATGTTCACCTGGAATGTGATCATTTTAACACCCATGGTGACAAATCTCCCAATATATTTTTGCTGCTGTGATTTGAAATCTGCCATCTTTCCTCACAGATCTTTTAGGCCCAAACACACACCCCCGCCCGACTTAAAGTTTGAAGCAAGAACAGCATGTGTGCTATGGCTCCACAAAAGAAGCAATAATATAAGTAATGATCTCTTGTTAGAAAAAGAAGAATATTTTTAATTGAAAAGAAAAGTCAAGGCGTCAGGCTGACAGATTTTTCAAAAACCTTACTAAGAACACTTTATCGGAGCATAACAGTGGGGCACAACAAAACCAGGGTAGAAGAAGAGCAACTCTTATTTTATTAAAGCTGCTAGCCAGACAGGTGGATATCAAACTAAGCAGTGCCGCTTTAGTTCTCCTCTACAGAGGGATAGAAAACCAGGTAAACCCTCCTTTATCTGTTAAACGACAGAGGACACAAAGAGAAAGAGAACAAGAGCTCTCGAATTCTTGAATCAAAGTAACAGCTCGCTCAACCGAGCAAACAATTCAAAGGAATCGTAATGTCTATCTTGTTATCTGGAGTTGCCACAGGGTGGTCCTTTCTTTTGGCAAAGCTCTACATATTGAAAGGTCTTACTATTTCAGGTTAAAGACACCAAGAAATTTCTTTCATGTTTTGATGTGTTGCCTATTAAAACGAAAAGGGGGTGGGATTTATCGAAGGGCTTGCCAATAAACTTTAGTCCTGCACCCGCTGACAAGATAAATGGATTTCAGATTGATTTTTCCAGGAATTGGAGACCTTGTTTTATAGTTGCAGATACCAAAATTGGCAGGCGAGGGACATACTTATTCTAGAGAGCATCTGATTGGACAAAACATTTGTGAAGTGCAAAATGAGAGTCATCATTAAATTCTCAATGTGTAAATCGGCAAAAAGTTAATTTGTCAACTTTTCCAAGTCAATTTAAATAGTCTCAAAGTTATACTACCCTTTTTTATGTTTTTGAAAAAAATCCCTTATATGCTCACCAAGGCTGTATTTATTTGGTAAAAAAATACAGTAATATTGTAAAATAATTTTCTGATTTGAAATAACTGGTTTCTAATTTTATATATTTTAAAATGTAATTTATTCCTGTGATGCAAAGCTGAATATTCAGCATCATTACTCCAGTCTTCAGTGTCACGTGATCCTTCAGAAATCAGTCTAATATGATGATTTCTTGCTCAAGTAACATTTCTTATTATCAATATTGAAAAGGTTGTGCTTCTTAATATTTTTGTGGTAATTGTGACAATTTTAAAGAATTATTTAATGAGTAAAAATTGTAAAAGAACAATGTATTTGCAATAGAAATCTTTAGTAACATTATATGTCTTTACTGTAATTTTAGATCAATTTAATGCTGAACAAAATAATATTTTTGTAATTGTTCTGAATACAGACTTTTGATCAGTAGTGTAACACACATGGACTAAAAGCCACAAAACTCAAATTTTGGTTCGATGACATCTTTAAAGAGAGGTTTTTTTTCTTTCTTCTAAAGCTGTCAAATAAACCAAAGTAAATCACCGTCAGACCACTGTGTTCGCACACACAAACTCGCAACCCACATTAGGCGAGTGTCTGACAGGCCAGCTGACAGCTGCATCATTGATCTCGCACACGTTGTGTGGAATAACTGGCTCCTCTAACTGTAGTCCCACATCCTGTACAGCAGTCGGCTTTCCTTCACTGAGCCTCTCGCTGGCTGCCGAAGAGACACGAGTCATTGCAGCCATTAATCGCCTTGATGCATGGAGTGAAGCAAAAGCATCGTTTCTTTTCGATTAGGGACGTTTGGTTATTCGTGCAACGGTCTAATGTGACTTAAATAAACCCGCAGATTTCATGTAAAGCTGTTTAACTGAACTTCTACATACTCACTGACAGTATGCAGTAGAGGAAACAGAACGCATCAGATAACAGATTTAATATGGCACTCACATGGTAGTACGCAATGGCCTCTCGATCCAGGGCTCGGCTAACCGCCACCTCTCCTGTCAGTCGGTTGATGCTGAACACACCCTTAGGGTCTTGATCTGCTCCCCTTCCAGTCAGACGGAAGATGTGGTCTTCCTTCATGTCAGATGAGATCACCTAGGTCACATGATTGTACCCATAAACGTTAATCAAGCAAAGTTACAAACCACTAAAGCTAAACAATGCAAATAAAAATAGATATGTTAAATAGATAAAAATAATAATATATGTCGTTAACCTGAATTATATATAGGTTAACAACCGATTATCTATTTTTATTTCTTAAGATTAGACTGAATTATAAATTTTTGCTCAAAATTTCCGGATGGGTGGGTGGATGAATGGATGGATAATATAGTCTGATTATTATTTAGTTATAATCGTGCCAAAACTGAGAAAAAAAAACTATGTTAAAAACCAATTGCACACATCAGATATTGGACACTTAAATAATTAGTATTGGTCAATCAATAATAAACAATAAAACACAATACAGACTATTGGTGTGTAGATTTTTCATTGGTTCAGGTTTGTCAGCAGTACTCACATGCGACTGGGTAAATGCAGCAAAGTCCATTGTGTTTCACCAGTGTTGCAAGTTAAAAGCAAAGAAAACAAGAAACGTTAATTACACCGACACTCACTCACAGACAAACCCAGTTATGTGTGAATATAACATGCACACATGCTAAATATACTTTCATTTGATTGCCCCCACATTTTTTTTAATAGTTTGAAATAATTACCGAATGATTCTTGCTGGCAATGATGAACACCCAGTGAGATGTCTGAATCACTCTCCATATGATTATGTTAACTCAGGGTTTTAATAAAGTATCTGAAGTTTGTAAATGAGATCTATTTGTATATTAAAAACACCCTTTAGTGTGACCAGTGCTACCACCTGCAGTTCATTTGGTATATTTTGTGCAAATTAGATTGTAGCAAGCAGCTTCCCTCGCTAATGAAGGCTAAGTAACTACCTAATAACTTTAAATACAAATTAACATCAGCCCCTTTTTATGAAGCCCTTTTTGTGTGAAAGAACCTTTCTAAAAGTTATTTTATCAGAGCAATAAACCCCAGTGCGTGTATCGAATCACACAGGCTGCCCACTTTGAACTCTCTGGTATCTTGTAATTAAGCTTAAGATGAAATATCCCATTTAGAAAATGAAACAAAGCAAAGTAATTGTCCGCACGAAAAGCCCCTGTTAGCTTTATTTATCTTCCCCACACATATCCTTTCTGCCAGATCATACACTAATACTGTTTTTCTCCTTTATAATTACAGGCTCTGTTAACTTAGGGAACATTATTATTCTGAGAAATGTAGTGAGTGGTTTCGCTAAGACTCTGGTGAACACAAATGCAGGCTTCACAGGAGGAGGCCTTCAAATCCTGGTGTATTTACTGTGGCCGGCAAACAGCTGTGAAATTGCAGAATTTTATAGCACAATAAAAGCTATCTAGTTCAGTGGACGGGCTGTTAATGTACACGACTGTAACATGGACTAAAGAGAATCGTGAAAACGTCTCGGGTTATGACTATAACCCTTGTTCCCTGAGAAGGGAACGAGACAATGCATCGAGAATCGACACTTTGGGGACGCTCCCTTAGCGTGCGCCTCTGAAGTAAAAATGAAACTATTCCAATCCTGATTGGTGTTGCGTCGTGACGTAACATGTGACGGCATAACCGGAAGCATAAAGGTGACGCTGACGCATAGAATGCCAGCCTCGCGATGAAGCAAGACGCTCTAAGGCCTCGAGGGGCGTGGCAGAGCGATGCATTGTCTCGTTCCCTTCTCAGGGAACAAGGGTTATAGTCATAACCCGAGACGTTCCCTATCGAGGAAACTCGACAATGCATCGAGAATCGACACTTTGGGGAACGAATGCCCACTAGGCCACGCACCGAAAACAGGCCTGCCCCGGAGTGAAACTGATTCAGGCACTCAGCTAGGACGAGAGCACATGTGCGCCAGGCGTACTAGGGAGGAGCAGAATATAGAACCTAACAAAAGTGTGTGGGGTAGCCCAACCGGCTGCCTCACAGATCTCCTGGATGGGAACTCCCGAAAGGAGGGCCCTAGAGGACGCCATGCCTCTAGTAGAAAGAGCCCTAACGGCCAAAGGTGAAGGCAAATTGCGCACCTTGTAGGCCTACTTATGGTTTGTAAAGCCGGGAGCCCCTAATAGGTGATCCAAAACACACTACAGTAGGTCCGACCTCCTCCAAGAAGAGGACCTCTCAAGGTAAATACTCGGAACTCTGACTGGCAGAGCAAGGAACCTCTCCTTTTCTGCCGACACATGAGGTGGAGGATGAAATACTTGCAGGACCATGGACCTAGCCATGATAAATTGCACTTAAGGCACATAGCTGGGTCTCGGATGCAGGATGGCCTTAACTCCGCCGGGGGCACATCCCAAGCAAGCTGGCGATAATGCCAGGGCTTGGAGATCTCCCAGTCTCTGTAAAGAAATAGCTAAGAGAAAGGCTATCTTGAACGTGAGGTCCAAGGCGAAGCCGACTGGAGGTATTCGAAGGGAGCCAAGAATAGCCCTTCGAGAACCACCGCCAGGTCCCAGGAAGGAACCCTGGACCTGACTGTCGGTCTCATCCTCCAATACCATGGAGAAATAGTATGACCAGTTGGTGCCTCCCCAAAGGCCCAACATTTAATGGTGCATGGAATGCCGCAATGGCAGCCAAATACACCCTACGTGTGGATGGGGAGAGATTCGCAGAGAAATGATCTTGAAGAAACCCCAGAACTGAAGCCATTGGGCAGTTAACTGGGCCTAACTCAAGTTCTCTACACCAAGTGGAAAAACATTCCACTTGAGGTCATATAATCTCCTAGTAGACGGAGCCCTAGAGATAAGTATGGTTTCGACCACCCCAGATGATAGACCAGCATCTAGGTACTGAGCCCCCTCAGAGGCTAGACCCACAATTTCCACAGCTCTGGATGAGGATGGAATATAGTGCCCTCCGCCTGAGACAACAGATCCCTCCTCAGAGGAATCTGCCATGGCGGAGCTATTAGGAGTGAAATTAAGTCTGAAAACCATACTCGGGCTTGCCAACACAGGGCTACCAGAAGACGACTGATGCCCTCCTGACTGACCCTCTCCAGGACTCCCGGGAGCAGAGCGATCGGGGGAAAAGCGTACAGGCGAAGCCTCGGCCAGGCCTGTACCATGGCATCCAAGCCCCAGCGGGGCTGGATGAGTCAGGGAGAACCAAGGTGGATAGTTGGACGGAAGTCCCTCGAGAGGCAAACAGATCCACTTCCACTGGTCCAAACCTCTGCCATATCAACTCCACCACCTCTGGATGGAGTCTCAATTCCCGGGCCTCAGCCCCTGCCTCGACAGGATGTCTGCTCCCTAATTAAGAACCCCCGGGACATATATTGTTCTTATAGATAATATTTCCCTTGGGACCATAAAATGATCAGATGCGCCAATCTGGATAGAGGGCACAATCTGAGTGTCCTTTGTCGGTTCAGATAAGATACCACTGAGACGTGGTAACCTTTGATGTCTGTGAGGAAGCTCCTCAGAGCCCTGAACACAGCCAACATCTCTAGGCGATTTACATGCCAAGAATGATGATGGTCCTGCCACAGACCCCTGGCAAAGCGGCCGTCCGAGACCGCGCCCCAGCCAGCGAGGGAAGCGTCTGTCGAAACAGTTTCCCGGCGACATGACACCCCTAACACTGGACCTTGGGACAAGAACCAAGGTTTCTTCCATATTAAGAGGGAACGAAGGCATCTGCGCGTAACCTTTATTATATGGAACAGATTCCCCTTGGGGAAAAAAACCCTTGGCTTTTGAGCCATCATTGAAGGGAACTCATGTGAAGCAGGCCCAAAGGAATTACGTTGGATGCCGCTGTTATGAGGACCAGCAGTCTTTGAAATTGCTTTACAATGATGGCCTGGCCTAGCTTTATCCTGGACCCCATGGCCAGGATGGATTCGATACGAACGGGAGACATACGTGCTCGCATCGTAACAGAATTCCGTACCACGCCCAGAAGAGTAGTCTTCTGAGCTGGGTCCAACACCTTTTCGTAGTGTTGAGCCTCAACCCCCGGTTCTGAATGTGGCCAAGGACGACATCTCGATGCCGAACTGCCATTTCCTGAGACTGGGTCAATATGAGCCAGTCGTCGATGTAATTCAGTATACGGATGCCCTGAAGCCTCAGTGGAGCCAGAGCTGCATTCATACACTTTGTGAACGTGCGGGGAGAGAGTGCTAGGCCGAACGGAAGAACCCGATATTGGTATGCTTCGCCCCCGTAAGCAACCTCAGGAACCTCCTGTGATATGGAAGGATGGAGACATGAAATAAGCGTCTTTTAGATCCATCGTGACAAACCAGTCCTCGGATCTGATTTGGTTCACGATAATGGTTTAAACAGTAAGCATTTTGAACCTGAATCTCCTCAAAGAATGATTCAAAAAGCCCTAGATCTAAAATAGGCTTCAGTCCGCCATCCTTCTTTGGAACTATAAAGTACCGGCTGTAAAACCTTGACTCCCTGTCTGGTAGGGGAACACATTCTATGGCCCCTTAATTCCAGTAGAGTCTGTACCTCTGTTCCATAACCCGAGCCTGTTCTGGAACCACTGCAGTCGGTACCACCCCAGCAAACTAGGGAGGTCGGTGACCGAACTGCAATCTGTACCCATATTTTATAATATTTTATAATATACAGGACCCATATAGATATATGTTCGGAAGGCATTGCCATTCTTCTACAAAATCTACTAAGGGAACCAGCCCCTCGAGGCTGGCCTCGGGTGTTTTTCGAGCACTATTCTCGACTTCCTGAAGCGGTGGACCGGCAGGAAAAAAGTCGATACAGATTTTGTGACCATAGTCGGTGCCCTGTTGCAAGCTTTTGGGCGAACGCCATGGTGTGCGTTCGCTGGAAATCGATGTGACCCGAAGCGTCAAAGACGGCGGGACAACAACATCTTCCCCGAGGGCACCTGCTGCTAGAACAACATCGATTGTTCCACAGGGGGGGGGCAGCCCTCTTTTTTTTTTTTTTTTTTTTTTTCGCTTCCTGAAACCTGTCAACGACTGTAGTGACAGCGTTGGAAAACAGGCCAGAAGGAGATAGCGGAGCGGCCAACAGGAAATATTCCCTTATTTAGATCTTTAAGAAGATCGGCCTGGTACGCGTGCAAAATCGTCATAGAGTGCAGGCACGCACCAGCCTGACCCTTTATTATTAATTTTTTTTTTTTTTTTTTTGAAATATTTTACCAAAGGAACCAGGCTCTCAAGCCTGGCTTCGGGTATTAATCGGGATTTGTTCCTGACCCCCTGAAGCGGGTTTCCGGCAGGGCTGGACCGAAAAACGATTCTCGATGGGCGAACGCGAAAGCTGCCTGGCCGCAAGCCTGTGGGGCGGACAGTGCAGCCTGCGTTCGCTGGAAACCGATGTGTCCCGAAACGTTTTTAACGGGGGAAGAGCAACATCGATTTCCTGCACCATATAAGCCCAGCCAACCAGTGCAGAGGTGTCCCTGCACGGTTTGTTGGGCAGCACCGGGGCTTAAAGCAAAGATGCCAGATCAGGAGAAAGAAAACTCACTAAAGCTTCCTCCATCTGTGGCATCTTGCCAAAACCCGACTCTCTCGCACCCACCACATTCGAATAAACATATAATGAATGTGGTGAGATACGTAAAGTGTGGGGTTTCTCCCAGGATCTACACACATATATATATATATATATATATATATGAAGAGTTCAGATGCAAAAGCCTCTAAATGCCATCTGAAATTTTCTTCTAAAATGATCATTTTTATCAAGCTCGTATATTTAAATTCAGTAATTTCACCTAAATGACAATTAATGGGTAATGTTTCTTTCCATTTAAGTGAAATTATTTAACTTAAATATACGAGCTTGATAAAAATGATCATTTTAGAAGAAAATTTCAGATGGCATTTAGAGGCTTTTGCATCTGAACTCTTCATATATATATATATATTTTATAAAGATCTGGGAAAAACAGTAAGCCCCGGCTCTGAGTTTGTGAACTGTGCTGCAGGAATCTCTCTAGTTCATTTTGACGGGGATCATCCTGCTTATTTTGTGGCCAGCTTATATATTTAAATATTATATATTATATATATATATATAATTTATTTATTTATCTAATACTGGCCACAGCACTCATCACAACAATACAAGCTCTACATAAGCAGAAACATAAGCCGGCGAGTGTGACTCATGTTGCTCGTTCCCAATGCTGAGCACATCTACTTCCTTATTTATAATTTTGTTTGTTTATAAACAGATAGCTCGAGCACTGGGCACTCGTCACGGGCAGAAGCCGCCGCATCGCGGGCGTCTGCGTCGTGAACTAGTGTCATAGAATCTGCGGATGATGAGAGAAAAGGTGCCTCAGCAGTCTCGTTCTCATCCGCGAGATCCTTCTGCGATCTCCGCGATCTAGGCCGTCGCACCGCCTCAACGGACGCGGGACCCGAATCGCGGGGATCGCGAGCCTGGCCATCATCAGTGAAATAATATAGCCAAGCGAGAGCGCAGCACTCTAATAGGAAGTGCTTCACAGTATCACAGGCAGCCCTCTCGAGGCGCTGACTGTGCGTGCTGCGCCCCTAAACAATACACACACACACAGCAGATGCGTGTCCCCACCCGTGGCATATAATCTTGGGCAGGGGTGCACACACTTAGTGTATTGTTCACTCGCCATATATAGAGCTTAGCACAGACAAACAACATCAAATAAGACAGACAGTTTCACAGAGAGCGCTTGCTGAAGAGCGATAGCTGGCATTCTATGCGTCAGCGTCACCTTTATGCTTCCGGTTATGCCGTCACATGTTACGTCACGACGCAACACCAATCAGGATTGGAATAGTTTCATTTTTACTTCAGAGGCGCACGCTAAGGGAGCGTCCCCAAAGTGTCGATTCTCGATGCATTGTCGAGTTTCCTCGATAGGGAACAACAAATCAAGCAGTCACGCTGACAGAAACACAAGCACACACATACAGTACTTTATTCATTATCAGTTTCTTGACATGCAATTGGTTTATTGTTTCAAATAAAGCTACTGTAGATAGTATTGATAAAATCAACACTTGCTACTTTTTATAGAGACTTTAATTTCTCTTTGAGAAGTATGCTAGCCCTTACAAAAAACAAGTATACTTCAAGTTTATTTTTATGAAGTATACTTAAGTATGATTTTAAGTATACTTAGTAAGTGTAGTAATGTACGGTTGTATACTTGTAAGGTACTTAGGACTATATTGACCCACTTTTGCTGTATAAAAGTATAATTTTAAGAATATGTTATAGTAAACTTTGAGTGTACAACTAGTTTACAACTGCGTTTTTAGTTTGTATTGCAACTATACTACAAGTGAACTTATACTGATAGTTTACTAGATAAATACTTGTAGAACATTTATTTTTAGTTTATGAAAGTACACTTTAAAGTATACTCTTAGTAAACTAGTTATACTGTTTTCTTTAAGTGAACAATGATCAAAACAGATGGAGTAGATTGCGTCCATCAACACTTCAAAGTTTCACAGTCATTACCTCTTCCTGGCTCGACATTTCATACAGTAACGTTTGGCAGTTTTGATTTATATGCTGATTAATGTCTGATGATCATGTAAGATTTTATATTTGTGTAAGCAATTTTCTATCGAAAAAAGAAAGCTTTGTGATCCAGTTTTCCATTTGAAAACAATTCCAAAAACAATGCTTTTGTTAGATTTTACAAACTTCTGGAAACTTTGAGTGGATTTGTCCCCAAACTTGTAGCAAGATTAGCTACAGGCTAAAAACATGTACACAGCACCTGAACTGCAATCTCCTTAAAAGCCTCAAATATTTGAACATAATTGCATTAAACTCATGAAACGTAAGCCATTTGTCCAAATATATGTTTTTACAAAAGATTCAGAAGGGGTGGCAAATTGTTTCATGCTGACAAAAAACGAACAACAACAACAAAAAGGGGGGTTTTAAGGGGTTTTAGACATTTGTCAGACTGGAAAACCAGCTTAACAGGTTTAAATCAGCTAAGACCAGGAAAACAGCTGGTTTAAGCTGTTTTCTTTTCAGCAGGGTTGCAGTTTCTTCCCAAAAACCCCAGGCAGGAAGCCCAGCAAAGTGTTTTCTTATAGAGCAGGTAGCCTACACCTGTGACACAATCATGTTTGAATCCCGCCGCAGGTCATCTGTAAATTAACTCTTCTGTCCATTGTAAGAGAGAGAGAGCCAAAAGATATCGTAACAAACTGCAGTGTCGCCTGTTTACAGCAGTCCCACACCACAAGAGTCCATCAGGCTCAGTTCTTCTTTCTCTTGTCTCTGAGTCATGCCTTTTCCTCCCACACTGCTTTTTGCCTTGTGAAGAACTCCTTAACGGCTCCGGGAATGTCTTGTGAGTGGTTGCTATGGAGGTTGTTTTCATTCTGCTGTTTGCTGCACGCAGCTGCGATATTGATCCGACAGAACAATAAAAACACAACTTTTCTCGGTGTACTTCAGAGGTACTTTATTAAAGGTGTGATGGTCTCTTTCAGCACGAGAGAGAATTAGAAGGGAACAAAAACGAAAGGAGCCATGGCTCCAGAGGAGTGATAGATGGAAACGAAATGGATGGAATAGGGTGGAGATTGGTGGGGGGTGGGGGCAGACAGCAAATAGTGGCCATAAATTGTGGCATTATACTTGAGTTTTACTATCGGAGGAAAATAGAGATTGACTGATATTAAAAGCCTTTTTTTTCATGTTAAAAGGTCAAAAAGGTCAAACATTAAAATTATATATTATTGTCTAAATAAATTAAAAATAAAACACTACAAACTAAAATATTTGTTTTAATGTTAAAATATGAAGATCATCTTGATCATTGCTTTCCTGTCTAATACTGTAAAGCTGCTTTGAAACAATCTCTATAAAGCGCTATAGAAATAAAAGTGACTTGACGACAATATAATGTACAGTATGAAAAATGGATATTCATTTGAGATTGAAGATTTATTAAATTATTAGTTTTTAAAGAGTAACTTTAGACATTAGATGACAGAAAATGTCATCTAAATGTAAATAATAGGAGAAAATGAGCATGAACTATTGAATTTCCAATATCAATCTAATCGCTAACAACGCCCAATGATCAGTATGGTACCAATTTGTACATCTCTAGTGGTAAATAGCTTATTTTTTTAATCCAATTTTTATTTAGCCTTTTTTTATTCAGCAAGTATGCATTAAATTGATCAAAAGTGTCACTACAGACTTTTACACTGTTAAAAATAAATATTTAAAATAAATGCACTTATCAACATTCTTTTCGTCAAAGATTCCTGAAAAAAGCATGGGCTGCTGTAAAAGGTTGTCATATAAAAATGAAATCTATGATGTCTGAGGATCACAACCTGGGTGGACAACCCGGTCAACAAGCTGCTGGAAACTTGTAATTAGGGTCAAAGCAATGCTACCTCAAATTAACACCCCGGAATCACCCAATAGTCCAGTCCTTTTATGAAAAAAGGTTGAACTATAATATAAGTAAAATATAGCCTATTCATACGCCTATTCATTCTCTTTCTCACGTGAATAGGGTAAAAATTGTAACCTTTAAATATCACCATGAAAATTACTGAGTTGATTACTTACATCAAGACAGACAAAAAATGTATTACAAGTTTTTTGACATTGTTTGTTAACATGGACAAATGGTGCATAATCTAATTACATAACTGGTAATTTCACTCTTTTGAAAGGTGTACTCAGTTTGTTTCTAGCATAAAGTATCAGGGAGATATGGATTCATATTAGAGGCTTTTCTGTGACGGTGTAATCTTGAAATGAATATATCACTCGTTACAGAACTACACAGGTAACCACCATTTTAACAAAGTACATTTTTTTATTTGAGCCTTGTTGTATAGCTCTTTTGTTTGTTTTCTTTTTCTCTTTCAAAATCCCCTTTCTAAAGCACAGACAAAACAAAACTATTCTCATAGGCTACCATAATTCTCAAAGCTTAGAGCAGAGGGTTCACAAAATTATAGTGAATACATAATCATTTTGAGCAATCAACAAAGCATTTCATCAACCACTGCGGTAAATGCATTTAACAAAATTTCACCCGTAAAGGTGCACAAAAATAAAAATAATAAAGTGGTTAGTTCATTTCACATCGCAAAATAAATAGTTCAATTCGTTAACTATAGTTCATGAATGACCGCGGGAAGTTAACGTTAGCAGTCGTTAGTTGAAGGAAGTGCGTGTATGTAACTGTTATGTGTGTGTGTGTGTGTGTGTGTGTGTGTGTGTGTGTGTGTGTGTGTGTGTGTGTGTGTTCTCCGTTTGTAGCGTCTTTTTTGTGGGTTGAGGGCGAGTGAATAGTTTACTGTTCCAGCAGTCTTACCGGGAGTCAGATGCTCAGTATCTTGGATTTGTGTCTCAGTCTACAACGAAAAGTAGTAACTCACAGGCGCTGCCACGATCAGCTCTCGCTCAGCCAAGGCAATTCTGAAAACGAGCATCTTCCAGGAATAGCGACATTGACAATCCAGATCCTCTTCCACAGTGCAGCCAGCGAAATACTTAAACACAGCAATCCTCAATCGAGTTCGTCCTTTTCGGCGGCATTGAAATAGAAACTCATAACAGATGTTTTACTCAGCTTACGCACAGCCCAAACACAGCTGATGGAGTGTCCTTCAGGAATCGCGACAAAGATAATCCAGATCCTCTTCCACAGTGCAGCCAGCCAGCGAAATGCATAGAGACACGATATTAACTCAGGCTTGTTAAGACTCCAGGCAGCTCGAATACGTTCAGTTCACATTCACTGTGTTTTTTTTAAACTTCCCCGCTTTAACCCCGCACACCTGTAGCTTAATTAAGCTACGTCCTTCCGCAGTAACCTCTTGATAACCACATTGCATTCTGGGCAGTGTAGTTCGTTCCTTATTTTCGTCACACTCTCCTCCCCTTGAACAAAACATCTCATAGTTCTCTATGAAGATGTTCAAACATTAAAATCCTAAGAACTCCTCTTCTTCATTCGAAGATTCATTGAAGAGATCGAGAATCGCTTGTTTCTCCTGAGTCTCCAATTCGGTAGCAGTTGGAAAACAGGGTTTTAAGTTGCAAATATGAACAGTGCGAGCATCTTCACCAGTAGATTCCAGTGCTACTTGGTAATTTACTGGTCCCAGTTGTTGTATTACCCGATAGGGTCCCTTCCATTTAGGTGCAAGTTTAGCAGTAAAGTTTTTCTTTGCACTGGATTGTGGGAACCGTCTGACCCACACTCTGTCTTTTTCGTTGAATAAGACATCCCGTCGATTTTTATTGTAGTTTCTCAATTGTCTTAGGTGGGCTTTCTTACAGTTCTCTCTTGCTTTTGCTTGCAGTTGACTCACGTGATACACTACTTCATAGTTGGGTGCATCTGGGGAGAGATCATGACCTTTAGCTTTCAGAAGTTTGTTCATTGGCCCTTGTAACTTCCTTCCCAACTGAAGTTCCGCAGGAGACATTCCAGTTGTTTCTTGCACTGCTGAGTTGATGGCAAACCTAAATTCGGGTAGGTATTGGTCCCAATGCTTATGGTTGTCATCTACGTAGGCTGCAATCATACTTTTAAGGGTTCGATTGACTCTTTCTGTCATGTTTGTCTGCGGGTGGTAGGCGGTAGTCAACTTTGGTGTTACGTTCCAGTTTTCACATAATTCTTTAAATACCGTAGACACAAACTGTGTGCCTCTGTCAGACACCAGAAAATCTGGGACTCCCCATCTGGTTAGGATTTCTTTTCTGAATAGTGTAGCAACTGTCTTGGCTGTAGCTGTACGCATGGGGAAAAGTTCTACCCAGCGGGTGAAGTAATCAACAAACACTAAAAGGTACTCGTTTTGGCTAGTGCTACGGGGTAAGGGTCCCATGATGTCTACCCCCATCATTTGATTAGGTTGGTTGCTGACAATTTTCTGCATCTTTCCAGCAGGTTTCTGTTGGTCAGCTTTTAAGGTTTGGCATTTTACACATCTTTTTACAAACCATTTGATGTCGGACCACATCCCAGGCCAAAACGCCACATCCTGAATTCTTTTGTATGTTTTATAGATCCCGACTATAATTGGTTCATTATATTCATGAATATAATTAAACCTTTTTAGCATGTTTGGGTGATTCCGGGGAGTTAAAGCAGAATTTGAGGTAGCATTGCTTTGACCCTAATTACAAGTAGCTTGTTGACCAGGTTGTCCACCCAGGTTGTGATCCTCAGACATCATAGATTTAATTTTTATATGACAACCTTTTACAGCAGCCCATGTCTGATTTCCTAAAAAAACAGGTGTTTTGCCCCCTGGGAAAAATCAGCTTATTAGAATGATATTTGAAGAATCATGTAACACTGAAGACTGGAGGATTAAGCCAATGGAAAATCAGCTTTGCCATCACAGGAATAAATTACATTTTAAAATATATTAAAATAGAAAATAGTTATTTTAAATTGTAATATTTCACAATATTACTTTTAATGTATTTTTGTAACATATATATGACAGTAACATCAACCTTTCGTGTGTCCTTCAGAGTGAGCAGGGCATACAGATGCTCACTTTCAAGCGAAATTCATCCATTGTGTGGCGTGTAAAATACAAGGAACTGTCTAAAAGTGACAAGACAAGTTTATAATGATCAAGGCTACTGGTGTGGCGGGGCGACTGAGCCCGTGGATACTATCTTCCAGGCGCTGCCTCGCTGTTTACAGTGTGCGCACCGGTGGTGCTTTATTTGTACGTACAAACAAACACATGTACACAAACACACACACAATCCTACACAGTTTCCCCTGGCTTTCTTCTCAGTCATTAGATGTCAGCGAACAGCCCTGAGGGAGACGCTCACCTATTTCTATCAGCTCTCATTAGGAGCAGGGAGGACATGAAAGAGCAGCTGTTTCTTGCCACTGCATGTATATGACAGGAAGGAGGGACCCGACTCGAACTTCTCTGACAATACAGCACTGAAGGGGAGGAGAGGATATGTCCTCACTTTCTTATTCTCTCACTCTGTCTTTCTACTGTGATAGCTTTCGGCTGTATGAGCACTGCAGTGGTGTATAATTTCCCTCAAATTACGGATGCTTGACTTTGAATGGAAATTGATGTCAAAGGGACTGTGTATTAGACACAGTGCACTTAACTTTTCCTTTGAAAACAATCCAGAAAGCAGGGAACTAAGTGGTGGTTGCTAAGGGAAGCATCACTATTACTATCAAATCGGGTTGTAGATTTAAACAAACCGCTAAGCCTTTGTATTTAATTCTTGAATAAAATGGCACACAATGCTTGTCCTTTGGACATGAAAGAAAATGTGTGCTAATACTTCTCTGATCAGACCTGGGCCACATCTAAAAATCAAAACAGAACTGTTCAATTTGTAATGGGTTCTCAGATGAAGTTTTACTGGTTTTGAGGAAAATAAGGTTTGTGTTTAACATTACTGACAGATACTTCCACATTTTGTTCTAAAAATATGATAAAATAAAATAAAATCATACCAAGGCTGTATCTATTGGATCATAAATACAGTAATATTTTGAAATACAGTATTTTTGCCAATTAAAATAATTGTTTTCTATTTTAAAAATGCAATACTGTATATCGCTGTGATGGCAAATCATTCACTCAAGTTTTCAGTTTCATATGATTCTTCAGAAAGCATTCTAATATGCTTATGTGATGCTCAAGTAACATTTCTTATTACTATCAATGTTGAAAATAGTTGTGCTGCTTTATTTTGTGGAATCTGACCTTTTTTTAAATTCTTTGATTAATAGAAAGTTCGAAAGAACAGCATTTATTTTAAATAGATTTCCTGTCACTTTTTCACAATTTAATGCATCCTTGCTGAAAAAAAAGAACTAATTTCTTTCAAAACAAATATCTCATCTCTTATGTCTGCTGCTGACAAGTGGCTTTCAGTGTGAGGGAAGGAATACTCTGTAGTACGACAGAGAGAGAAGGGGTCATACTCTCTAGAGTGCAAAACAAGAAGCACAAAGATATCTACAAAGAGCACTTAAACTCTAGAGCACAGAAACTCTCTCTCTCTCTCTCTCTCTCTCTCTCTCTCTCTCTCTCTCTCTCTCTCTCGCTCTCTCTCTCGCTCTCTCTCTCTCTCTCTCGCTCTCTCTCTCGCTCTCTCTCTCTCTCTTTACACATGAGACACATGTTTGTTTGTTAACGCAAGGTCAAAACAAAATGAAAGACAATCAGCACCCGTATTAATGATGCAAAGACATACAGACAAATAAACACATCCAACACCATCCATCAACACTTCTATGTGAGACATTATGGCACAAATATTTCTTCTGATTGGTGAAAACTATTGCAGATAGTGAGAATGAGTGAGACAAAATACGGACAGTGTTTCAGCTCTGGGTGCTAAAAAGTAAACATAATCTGAGCAATTCAATCGCTGTGAGGTTTTGTCCAGGACATTATAGAACAGAAAAACACCACTACCCATAAAAACCAGCCCAGGGACAATTACAGGCAGGTCCGAGAGGGAAACTCTGGACTTTTTCCCATTTGTAAGATTGCAGTGCTACAGGTGAACACTCCACCATAATAAATCCCCCATAATCCCACAGCAGACTGATGTCAAAGCCAGAACAGGAATCAGGGCAAATCTGTTCTTTATTACTTCTCCAATACTTCAAGCCCCTTAACCGAGAGTGGATCTCAAGTCAACACCATCCAATAGAACTCATCTCTACAGAAAGGGATGGAGTAAAACCACTCACCCAATTGTATGATTAAACTTGTGGAATAACAGAACAAGGGTGGGCAGAGTGGTTTTTATGAAATGAAACTCCTCTAAATAATCGAATCACATTTCCTTCCTACAGGGATCAACATATCTCTAGAACTATAAAATATAATTAAAAGATAGAAGAAACAACTGTTTAAAGTGTTCAAAGTGTCCATAAAATGAAAATTACTTGTACCCTTTTGGCCAAAAAAATCTGTTTTATTCTACACAGAGTAAGAACAACAAAAAAAGATAGATTAAAAAAAGTGTTGGGTTTGAAATGGCCCCAATTTGTTTGCATCCACACCAGTAGGTGTCAGTATAAAATCAAAGAGGATGTACAATAAATTGTATAATCTAATGAGCCTAGAAGGATAGGCCTTTATCACAGTCTGCGTGCCGTCACATCCTGCTCCGATTAGTAGCGTAAAGGAGTTTCCGCCTGCATTATCGTCAATAGACGGACGACAGTTTTGAGAAGAAAATGAAACTAATTTAGTTTCACTTTACAATAAACGTCAGTATTTAAAACAGTTTATTTAGACTTACATAATACCCTACTATGTATGTCATCTTTCATTCTAATGAGTAACATTATCAGATAGACGCGATTGTCAGCGCTGCCGATGATTAAGGTTAACAAGCAGCGCTCAGCTCAAGTTACTGCCAGAGGAATAATCAAACGGATTCATGTTTATATTTAATGTTATTTTCTTTATTTTTGCATTATATTATCACCTATGATTCTCCACAGTATCACTGCACTCAAACACGGATGATACGTTACGATGATCAAACCAGTTATTTTTGAATAATTGTCTATGGGCTGGAATTATTTCAAATCGTAAAATATTAATTACAACTAAAGTCTATTTTATGGTGATTAAATTAAAGGTTAGGGAAAACTTATTGTATTAAACAAAAATGTTCGCATTTTTTCATGCAGTTACTTTACAATGCTGTCATCAAATTTAAATAAAGGAATAATTCCAGCCCATAGACAATTATTCAAAAATAACTGGTTTGATCATCGTAACGTATCATCCGTGTTTGAGTGCAGTGATACTGTGGAGAATCATAGGTGATATTATAATGCAAAAATAAAGAAAATAACATTAAATTTAAACATAAATCCGTTTGATTATTCCTCTGGCAGTAACTTGAGCTGAGCGCTGCTTGTTAACCTTAATCATCGGCAGCGCTGACAATCGCGTCTATCTGATAATGTTACTCATTAGAATGAAAGATGAAATACATAGTAGGGTATTATGTAAGTCTAAATAAACTGTTTTAAATACTGACGTTTATGGTAAAGTGAAACTAAATTAGTTTAATTTTCTTCTCAAAACTGCCGTCCGTCCATTGACGATAATGCAGGCGGAAACTCCTTTACGCTACTAATCGGAGCAGGATGTGACGACACGCAGACTGTGATAAAGGCCTATTGTGATGGCAAATCTATCACAGTGTCTCTTATTCAGTTAGTGGTTTTTCTAAAATTGTCAGCAGATAATCAGTGGCAGCGTGATTCATCTTTGTACGACAATAATATAAATAAACAAGGTCCCACTAGAATGGTATAAAAAATGGAAGGCTTTTCCAAACACTCAACATCTTTCCTGCATTTCCTAGAGAAAACAAAAACATCTGGGAAACCCCTCTATTTCAAGCTTCCATCATCCTTGGGGGCAATTCCCAATTTCCTTCAACCTTCCCATTCAGTGGAAATTATGAAAAATGAATGTATGACATATGGTAGGTAAACAGCGCAAGGAAACAAGATTTATCCATGTGGAAAATCCATTTTGCCTGGTTTCCAATACACCGCAGTGCTATCAAATGAAATAGGTCACAGTAGCCGGTCCCCTTAGTGTGTTCCGCTATTGTGAAACTGCTGTAAGAGAGGTCCTGTAGATTGAGAGAGCGTATATGTAGATGTATATAGAAAGAGGCTGGTGGAGGTCAGCCTCATCAGACTCTCAATGGACCTCTCTGTATTTTCTTCCACTTGCTGAAGTATAGTAATCCATGTGCATTGTGGAGGGGTTATTCTGTCGGTGGGAAAAATTGTAATCCAATTCAGCCCTTGCATTCAACACCACAAAAAAAATGCCACACACTGTGGTTTATTCACTGTGCCACAGTAATCTAGCATGTTTATTTCACTAAGGAATAACCCCAGCCCACGCTGAGGCACAGCCAAAAGAAAGTGAACAGGAAGTGCCAAAAACATTTGATTCTACCTCTTGGTTTCCTGTTGTAAACACGCATGGCCAAAACAAATTATTTTCCTCCGACATTACATTTCCATTTTCTTTTATCGTTCACTCTGAATGGTAAAACGGCACTCGACTATTGTATTAAAAACCATGGCTGAACCGATGGCATCACCTCAAAGCTCAAACAGAAATATTCTACAAAAATCTGCAGAATTTCCCTCGGGGCATCCATATACAACGGCTGGTATGGTGAGAAAAACTGGGCAGGGGCACAACTAGGGCAAAACTCCCATATCTTAAGCTTGCAAATCAAGTATGATGTGCAAAGCTTGGTTTGTGTTGTCTTTTCTTACAATTTTCCTGCGTGTTTTCTTTCTTTTCTGCCTTATTTTTGGTCTCAGCTGTGTTTGAAAATATAGATCCCTGAAAAAATCAACGAAGAAAAGAAAAAGTGCCAACAAAGAAATCAGAATACACAAATCTGAACCGAAACGATGACGCAAACAATTGAACAAATTTCAATAGCACCATTTTCATTACTTTCTGCACGTCCTCGTCTAGTTTCTTCACCTCTCTCAACAATTACGACTCTGGCCAACACCGCCTGAAGGAAGGACCTTGTGCGAATCAAAGTCGTAATATATTTCAACGCTGACCTAAGTGCAGCAGGTTCCTCGAATCAACATCTATGACGATCAACCCTCAGGGACACAGCAATGCAAATCAGACCAAAAGTTACTCAAGAGAATGTAAAGAAAAACATTTCAATTTTCTGGCTAGGGCAGCAAGGATCTGTATTCTTAGCTGTAAACTATTCATTTTGCCTTACCTCTGCACTATGGGATGCTGAAGAAAATGAGTCCTAAAAACCCCAAAACAAGTTCGCATTTTTGCACTTTGGGTTTCAGCGTCCCGATGTCAATGTGTGTGTTATTTTTGTTTAAATGTTTTCATCTTTTTTTTTCTATAATATAATACATCAGTAACATTGCAAGTAACGTAAGTTACATTATCAGATCGCTTGTTCAAGTAACTAAAGATACTTTTTTCAAAAGTTTGTTTTCCCCTTTATTGACTAACTCACGTTGTTTCTTATTTCCATGCTGAGAGGCATTGGGAGTGAGGAGCAGAGGCGTTGTGTAAACATGATGGTTATTGTAGTTCTATACTTAACGTGAGCAGGCATTGACTCCTCTTACTTGCACAAAAACATATTCAGTATTCAAGTTAATACAAACAGTTGCAAACTCAGAATATTAAGAAATTGAGAATAAACCTGCACTATTTAACTATGTTAAATAACAGAAATATACATTATGTATTTGATCTCACTTTATGCATCCCACTTTTTGCTGCTGACTTTCAATGATCCAATTCAACCATACTAATACACTTAAAAGAAAAACATGTTTAAAGATATTTATTTACTTTTCTTCTCTGTCCTTTTCTTTTTTTTCTGAAGTAAGTTGAACTTTCTTCTTCTGCAGTCCAGAATGGCAGCACTGTACAGGCATGAATTTGTCTTTCCTTCAGCCTGAGGCTTATTCATTTCACTTTTGTTGTAAAAGGGCCTTTACATTTGCCAAAATTAGAACAGCCTAGGTGAGGAAAAAGTAACGCAAATGTAATGTAGCACATTACTTTCCATAAAAAGTAACTAAGTAAGGCAATTTGTTACTTTTTAGGGAATAACGAAATATTGTAACACATTACTTTGGTAACACTCCATTAGTTTTATTTTTAAGATTTGATGTCTTCAAAAAGCCAGTAAATGAGAATACAGAAGTTGTAGGAGACACTAAATGTCATAAACTTTCCAACTTTTTTTCAGAAGCTTAGTGATGCTTTGGCTAAAGTCATGTGACCATAATGTAGTTAATTTATAGCCTAACTTTAGATTTTATTTCTGAGGATTGTATTTAGGCTTCAAAATTCATTAAAACATGTTCATTTGTGAAGATTACATTGTTGAATGCAATCATAAACCTTTCTTTGTCACAGGGTTTATTTTCTGCAATAATCCAAAAGCATTTTTTTCCTAATAGAGACCAGGGTGAATTTCCAGCTTTGCCTTTATAAATATATCACCCCATGCATAATTTCTCTGCTAATCCATTTGACTTAATCAGAGCTAAGTGAGCTTGAAAACAAAAGAACGGGTTATCTAAACCATCAAGTAGCACTGTCACACTGATAGGTGTCCACACCGCAAAACTATGGTTGACCAAAATCATGGTGGCAAGGCACATTAGTAGCACTAAATTAAAGTGAAAGAGAATAGCAAATGCAAGGTCTTACCTTTCCAATAGACCTGGGAAAGGGGGCTCGCTGGTTCTCTGGGACAAACATGGGAGGCACCAGCAGGGATCTTTTGGATCGGTATGGCATTAAGTCTGACAGACCCAGCATCTCCTAAATCACAGCACAGACAAGAAGAAAAAAATGTGAGGTCTTGTAAGGACTTTTACACCAAATTGAACACATGTTAGGTAATCTTTTTCCTAAAAGAACATTTAGCTGATTGCTTTATTCTGTACACTACAGGAACATCCATTGTGCTAAGTATTTTGCTCAAGTGGACAATGGTGATGGATCATAAATAACAGCTTGGAGAGTTTTAACCTACATCCATTCAGTTGCCATCCCGGATCTTTAACCACTACGCTATTATACACCACATTAGTCCCATAATGTTATGAATACTTTATAAAATCAATGTAAATCCCTTCATGAAGGACACTACAAACTCTTCAGTGGATACTTACATATAATAACATAAAACATAAAAACAGCCACAATACATCCTATTACATACAGGAGAGTTACTGAACTATGCAGACATCTGATAGCGCTAATTGAAAAATCTAACGAACACATTGATACAAATGAGACACACAGTGCTCTTACCAAAGTCATTAAAAGTGGTCATTATGGCAGTTATGTGGTTTACCTTTCCTGCTATTGTTTCAGATAGAAGCTTAATTGAAAGCCAAGTCCCATTTCAGAAACTAAACCTAAGCATATAATGTAACAAGCATTCATTCTTTGACTCTAAAACGGAATTGAGTTGAGAGTCATAAAGAGAAAAAAGTGATAGAAAAAGAGACATTATGCTGTATAAGGGATAGTGTACAGTCAGCTGGTCATTATCACAAAATATTGCTCTTGTGTGTCAGCCTGATGGGGTATATTTTGTGATAATGACTGCCTAACTCTACATTATCCAGAGTATTATGCGGCTACTCACCAAATAAGAAAATACTAAGACATGAAATATTGATTGAATTAAAATAATTTTAGGAGCAGAGTGATATGAGACATTAAATCAGAAATAAAAAAAGGTTGTACACATCCCGAACACCCTAATTGGGCTCTGGAGTAGGACAACAAAATAACTATAGTAGAAAAAAGAAGTCCGCCCAATGAAAATAGCAGATCCAAACAAATTTATTTAGAAGCACAACGTTTCGACCATCAGGTCTTCATCAGGCACAATACCTATGTGGAATAAAAACCAACTCTCGACAATATTAGAACCATGTAGGAGATCTGTTGGCATGGGTAGTAATCAATTATAGAATTTAGAGGTTATTACAGAAAAAAACTATTGACCACAGAACATCACAATTGGATCAGAATCAAGAATTCCCAGAGTACAGATTTTAAGATGCAGAACCAGCAATCTGAGCCAGAGATCTCATCCTACCCTAACTAAAATGCAGTAAATGTGTTTGGTTTTATGTGGGATCCGGCTTCAATGTGACTATCTCCAGTTTATTAGCACCTCAATTCAATAAACCAGCTATTCAGCCTCTCATGTTTTCTCGCTCTGATTCGTTCTTGCTTCTTTGCCATTCTCTTTCCATTCTCTTTCCTTTGTCAACACTGGTGCAATTAGAGCTCCTAAGGGCAATTAGATGGCAGCACAAATTATATTTGTCACTCAGCACTTGACAGCAGGGAGAAACAGAATATATTAGCATGGTGGCAACGACCCATGCAAGATCCCGCTGGCCCACGTGGCAAGAGTAAATGGCCCTATAATGTATTTTGATGACCTGGCTCAAAATGCTTTCCGCAAACTAATAGGTCAAGGCTTAGCTGGGTAGCATGGACAAGTTAGGTCCTGCTGGTAGACACTGGAACTGCACCATATGGACTAAAAAACATTTCGTAAATACATTCGAGCGTTTGGGGTCTGTACGTTTTTGAAAGACTTTTCGTATGCTCACCAACGCTGCATTTATTTGATAAAAATACAGAAAAAAAATATATATATTTTGAAATAATAAGAACATTTAAAGTAATTGTTTTCTATTTTAAAAGTTAATTTATTCTTATGATAAATCTGAATTCAGTCTTCAGTCACATGATCCTTCAGAAATCATTCTAATATGTTTATTTGGTGCTTGAGAAACATTTGTTATTATCAGCAAAGTTGAAAAACTGTTGTGATGCAAAACATTTTTTTTTTCAGGACTCATAGAGTTGCAAAAAAAAGAGCGCATTTATCTGAAATAGAAAACTAGTGTAACATTACACAGTAAATGACATTAATTATTTATAAGCAAAATTTACCAATTTCCTAATGGCAGAGTATCTCATACAAAAATAAATAAATAATAATAGTTATTATTATTTAAGACTTAATAAAATATATAAAAACCAATACTTTTTGGGGGGTGGCATTTATATTAAAGATACATTTTCTGAAAACAAGTCTAAATATTTTGTGCAGTGTTGCTTCTCAAGTAAATTTATCTTGTTTCAATATTTTTTTTTTTGACATTTAACTGGAAAAATAGACAGATACTCTTTTTTTTTTTTTTTGCATAGAGGCTTGAGTTATTGGATGTGCTAGTCAAGCAGGCAACTGCCATTGAGATGAATGGTAATGCAAACAGAAAATGCCTTTTCCAAGGCATTACAGACCACCTTGTTCCCAACAAAGAGGAAACCAGTCATAATTCATAAACATTTTAAAGTTTTAGTATCACAAAAAAATAACATAAAATTTGAGCTGACTATGGTACAATATGATTGGTCACACGCAGAGATAAAATAAAAGTACATTAGCAAATCACATTAGAACCTAAATGGCCCTTCTTGATCTGACCGGACAGAAGATCCCATTTGCGAAATAGATACATCACACCATCTCTGGGAACAGCCTGGGCTATTAATGTGAGGAAGAGTGTCTTGAGTACTTTTCAGCCTGATTTCAAGATTTATGTAAGACGTATTTCAGGATATTTCCCAGCAAAAAAAAAAATTCAATATTTATCATAAATCCCAAAGGATAAGTCTTAATAGTTTTCCATTTTAGTAATAAAAATCTGTTCTTGAAATGAATTATTACAGGCTCCTGTTGTTTTGATGTCATTAGCAGATACACGCCACTGTTTCTCTCCAAAAACTCCCTTTATTGAGGGAATTACTTTCACCATCCTGCTGTCATAGAAAAAAAAGGCCATTAAACACAGAGATTAATTCTATTATCAGAGAAAATGCGGTATTAATAGCCAAAATTTGTTTTATAGTGAAAAGAATGAAAAAGAATCCTGGTCTCTGTGTGTTCAGAAAAGCTTAAGATACCTTTTTATGCTTCCCGTAAGCAGCCTTTCAGCTGAGGACACGGCGACAGCACGCCGCCACACAGATCCCAGCATGCATCTGAACTCATTACAACAGTCAACATATCTGAGCTGCATTAGAACACAGAATGAGGGGGAGGGAGAAAGAGCTAGGGCAAAAAAGAATATCACCTAATAGCAACTGGAAACCAGCAGCTACAGTGAATACATACAGAGTTTGTCAAGGCTGAAAAAGCACTTTTTGCCAAACCAGTCATTTTTATGCTTCTACTTCCATTTCTATCTATTTCTATTTGTGTTTGTTTATCTCTCTGTCTCTTTTGCTCCTCTCCTCTAAAGTCCAACCCGCTAAACAAGTATACACTACAGACAGAGAGATACCCTTGACAAGCTATTTATTGTGTCCTACTCGCATGTCATTTTTTGTTGGGTGGGAAATGGTTGGGGTCCGGTCACAAGCTTTGCATTTACATCGGAAGCACAGAGCGTTCCGTCCTTGCTGTATGTCTTTGGCCAGGCGTAGCAGGAGTGGAATGATGGGGGAATGAGAGAGGCTGGAGATTCGGTGTCGCTGGAGCCCAAAGACTGTCAGGATGACGGAGCGCACAAAGGTGGAATGGAACGAACGGAATGAAGTCATTTGTTTGCGTTGCTCTGACACAGCAATTGTGGCCAGGTAATGCACCGCATCATCATAACCTGGCCATATCAGAAACCCACTCTCAGAGATGGAGCAAACTAATCTGTTCATGTGTATATGTGCACCTCTGAATGTGATTTATTCAATCAGAATCTGAGCAATTCATTTTACATTACTTTTAAATATTTTGTTATTGAAGGAAGTTTTTAATAATGAGTTTATTGTGAGACTTATCACACCGTGTTTTAGTTAAAAAATTTTTCCTTAACCAATCACAACAAATAAAAAAAACAATCAAATGAGCAGAATTACCTTCTATTTGTAAAGTGTGTAATTACCTGGATTTTCAAAAAAAAAAAGTGGCAACAAGTCTTAAAGAGTGAGTCCCTCAGTCTTTCATTTAATATGTTCATATGTCTAATTGACTCAGAAATAATCAAGTCATTAAATCATTAATTCAATGATTCATCCAGCAACCCGTGTGTTGCTCAGAGGCGTGCGATAGCTGTGCTGCTGCTTCTTTTTTTTAGCCATTTTAATTATTGGAACAAAAATAGACAAAGTAACTTGCAGTATTGTGTCTAAAATGTCAGTTTTGATTAACCATAGTTTATTGAACTGAACAATCTCAAATGTCCTGCCCCTTAAAGGTAAGTTCACCAAAAAGAGAAATTCTGTGATAATTTACCCTCGTGTTTGTATAGCTTTCTTTCTTCTGTATAGAACCCAACTTCTTCAACATAACTTATTTTGTGTTACAAAGAGAAATATGTCATTTGGAATGACATGAGGCGGTGTAAATTTAATTTTGGGGTGAACTAAGCCATTAAAACGTGCGTATTGTAGCATTAAAACTTGAAATATTATCTTTGGTATAAGGATTTTAAACTCATAATCATACCGGCATCACCTCCAGATATTGATAAAGTTACTATATGTCATTCAGCACTGTATTGACACATATAACTTGCCAGAACAGCATCATAGCAGTCTCTTTGTGAAATTTACTTTGGCTGAGAGAACATTTCCAAGAGAAAGTAAGCAATATGTTCTCCCATAATAAGGGGAGTTTATGTTATTCTCATCCACTACGTACACTGTAAGAGGCATAAGTGACAGAGTGACGGGTATTAGGGTGAAGATGAAACATCTCCGTCAACTCATCGACTCTCCGTGGTGAGCAAGGGAGAACGAGAGAGACTGATGGAACTTTAAGAACCTTGTCTGTTGGAAAAATGAAGGTCTGCATTGAGGTTATTGATGAACTCCTTTGCCACTCTTCACCCTCCACATTCTCAAGGACAGAATAATGTACCAAATCGTTTTGAGAACAAGACCTGTTGTATATGTTTTCCACACCTTCCCACTGCCAATGATGAGTGTTGGCTGGAGCATGCTGACAAGCTAAAAAGAAGATAGTCATGAATCTTTAATGTTTCCTCTTCATAAATTACAGAGGTACAGTACAATCATCCCTGCTTTGGCTTTCTCCGCTCTGTGAGCTAGTTTGAGCTCTCATTAATAACTGAAACAGGGGGGGCTTAAAGATTAGTGGCATACGAATCCCAGCCGTGGAGTACATTGCACCACTGAGCTGCATTGAGGATTATGTTTTTTGAAACTATTCACACCATTGAGCAAATAAATTGTGTGTGTTAAGCAGTTTTAATATGTTTTAGCTTATTTTCAATCCCTGTGATCATCTGACGGCTCATGGTTACCTCCTTGTATGGAACTGAACCAGCAAAATTTAGGTTAACAGTTCTGAGCCTCAACCATTACAGTGCACCACCTGGCTTTTCTGGACAAAACTGCAACGCAAGCAACTTCTAAATCACTAAATGAGCTGCTGGCTTATGGGAACCCAGGTTCATGTCTCACCTGGGTCATGTCCCAATATAATTCCTCCTCTCTCACCCCTACAGCCATGTTTCCATTTCACTGAAAAATAAATAAATGCAAAATAAACAAATTAAAATGATAAAAAATAAATAAAATGTTAATAATGGTAAGAGTCAATGGTTGATTACGCTCTGAGAGCTCTAACACCACAGATCTAACACCAAGAAACTTTCCAGTGCAGAAAAAAACTAAGGTGAGGTTTTTCCGTAGTCATCAAAACTCATCATTAATTAAAACACAGGGTGGACAGAGGCACCACGTCCTGCCATTCTGCTGCTGACTACCATATTGGGATGTATCATTACTCATTTTCGACTTCTCATTTATCCAGATGGAGAGACGAGTCAGAGTGCCAGACAGAAAACCTGTGGGTTTGCATTGCAGATGATATGCCTGCAGTGATTCAACCCAACAGTCCTGTGCAACCCCACATTCTCATAGGAAGCATTGAAAAGACTAGCTGGCAAGTACCTAAACGCCTATAAAACCAGCAAAAAGCTAAAACGTTAGTCTGGTTTAAGATGTTTTTTTTTTCTTCTTCTTTTCTCAGCAGGGTAAGCAACTTAACACTCATAAAGTACCACTCACTATGACACAAGAACATTACATTACTACCACCGGTCAAGGCTAAAGACACCAGAAAGGCCAATAAACAAGTAATGGTAATGAACAAGACGGATTTCCGACCTGTAACCTTGTGACTGGGTCATCCTCTTCTTTAGAATAAATGAAAAATGACTGTGAAAGAGAAAACCCAATATATTTATTCCTCAAGCCTCCAGTTTTTCAATAGATTACATATTGAAAAGTATGAAATGTCAAGGTCTTACAAATTCACAGCATTTTTTTCTTTTTGCACTCCATTTGGTGGTTCCACAAGGAAAAAAAACTTCTTATTATTCACACATAGAAACGCCAGGGAGGAAAACAAATCATGAAATGAATTCGTATATTGATCCTCTGTAAAATACTAAATTATAGCTTGAATTCTCACTTTTCTCATAAGGCATTCTCTTCACCCTTGCTGTGCTTGAACAGCAGCTGGAATTACATCACGTCAGCCTCTGGAGAAGACGGAGGCCTTTTCCATTTCCACTTGCACTTATCAATAATCAAAATCCAATAAAATGGGCATTAAGTCAAATATGGCATCAATAAGAAGCGCTTCCCTTCGGCATGCGCTAGCTGATGTACGGCCTTCTGCTGGGAACAAACCAGTGGGTTGGTGCAAGGTTTATTTTTGAAGGCTTAGCCTGACTGTGATTACACGATGCATGATCCATAATGACCCTGCTTCCCGCCTCAGCCTCTTCACACACCACTGTTCTCCCCGAGCTCTCTCACGTAGCAATCACTTCACTCATGCTATGTATCTCATCTGAGAGTATAATTCACAGTTTGTCATCTCAAAGAGGTGGGACCTAGGTGCTTTTCATTCACTATGGCACTATATGCAATATAATACACCTACACCTTTTTATCAATGGTGAAAATGGTTGTGTTACTTCATTTTTTTTGTTTATGGAAACTGTGATACTCTGGATTCTTTGAGTAGAAAGTTTAAAAGAACAGAATTTATTTGAAATAATTATTTTGTAACAATGTAATGTAAAATTATTTAATAATGCGTAATATTTGATAATCCTTGCAGAAAAGAAGCTATTAGTTCCATTAATACCCCAAAATAGTAGTCGTTTTTAATAAAATAAACACCAATTAAATTAGAAAATTAAAGTAACACTAAGTAGTTTTTCAACCTTCAAAATATATTTCCAAGACCCTTGTGATGGTACATCGACTTAAAATAAGTTAAATGACTCGTCTAACATAGCCTGACGTGGTCTGTATCGCTTTTACTGGCACTATGTAACTTCGTTCGGGTAGGAACCCGTGCACAAAAAAGAAACAAACTACAAACTCGACTGCTTTACGTCAAGCGCTACAATAGTCATTATTAAGTTTTTCTTCGTTTCTGATGTCGCAATACATCATCCTTTCATGAAATCATGTAACACACTCTACCTTTTCTGTGGACATCTTTCATTCTGAAGCCGGTGCTGGATAAACAGTGAGCGTGCGTGCGACGGTAGGCTAGATTATTTACGACAGCGGCAATGGAGAATTTTGTTTCCAACCAGTAGGGCGACCGAAGAGGAAAATTTACTTAGTGTTACTTTAAATACAAATTGTATTTAATGAGAAAGAGCCATATCTGGTCAGACTGGCAATTCATTCCAATGAATTGATTCAACTGAATTATTTAACCTGATAAGAACCTGATGCTGTTATATATGGGTAGAAAAAAAAGCCCTTATGAACATAAAAAAGCCCCAGGGGGGCAATTTTTCCCCCTTAATAAGAAAAGTAAATTTCTGACACTGATCTCCTCTCTGAATGAAATATGTGGCTGTCCTCACAGAGACAATGACAGGACATGATGGGTAATTTCCAGTCTGAGCTTGAGTCTGTCAATATGATGGCAGTAAAGACACACAGACTGACGCACACATCCAGTTCTGAGATAAGAGAATCATGGGTGTCCAGACATACAATGTCTCCAGCATAGAACGCCATTTAAAATGACATGATTGAAAACTTCAGATCATTTACAAAACACACACATACAGTATACAAAATGAGAGAAACCCTTACCCTGAGTGTCTGAGGAGATCTGGACGGTGCTCCCATAATGGTCACTTGTGCCATGTCATCCACATTAACATTGACACCATGGACAAACATGACGTCTCCGCTGTCAATCACGTCTTTTCTTGGAACCAGATTCAGGTTCTCGTCTATTAGGAAGTTAGGGTTCGATACTTCAAACTCCACACCCTCATTTCCAGCGCAGTCGTCAAACACCACTGCAGAAAAATGCACAAAGAAAAAAAGATGTTGACATGTTAGCTTAAGAGAAATAAACATTTGAAATAGTGATATGAAGCCATTTCGATATTTATCATATAATTGCCATATAGATGAAAAGGATTGTTAATGGATAGCATTAACCACGGATAGCATTGTTTGGAAGACCGTATTCAGTCACAAGTCACCTGGAATCACTTCCACTGCAGAAATTGTCAATAGTGATACATCTCTTATGGTTGATGGAAAAAATGGACTTGCTGTCAAAGAAAATGTCCCAGAAAAGGTTACTATGCCTGAATAAGCTATCCCAGAGCTCATTCATTCATGAGCTAAAAGTAGGTAATAAATAAAATAGCCTATGGCTCATTCATCAATGTATATAAACGTGAAATAGAGAACTTTAACCCTCAATAATATCGACCCCACTTTCATCTTCACCAATCAGGTCTGACCGAGGAAGATACCACCACATCGGGCCAGCTTATCCCCTCTGATCATGTCCGTCTCCATCTTATCTCAACGCTCCATGCCTCGCTTTCACTCTTTTCGTCCTCTGTGACATTTTCATCCTCCCATTTCCTTTCATCATCCCTCTTTCTCTCATCCATAACTCTTCTTTTCCTTCCTTTTACCACCCTCTTTGACACTCTAAGTTATGTTCTTGCAACTCAAGGTGACCTGGGCAGAGTAGATGTGAAATGGACAGCATGAGCCAAATCTTCAATATATTTTCTTATGGTAGCTAGTATCCATGGAAATATAGCGGCACAGAAATATAGCGGCACAGAAACTTTTTATTTACACGTTATTAACAAAATGTTAACAACGGAAGACTTGTCCATCAAGCCTTACATGTTCGAGCCAGAGTCGGACCCGGAGCGAGATGAAAATGAAGACGACGAACCTGCAGAACAACGTCTTCATCGCAATGGTGTGTTACTGTATTTACAGTAACTTCTCCGTCCATGCCCACTACTACAATACTGCATCTGTACTTTTGACATGAGGTAGGAGAGTTTTCATAGAAAGCTGTGTCCCAACTGAGCACATCTGGGGTTTTGTTAGACAGCCTTTGTCAGCAAATGATGGTTTGTGCCTTGTTGGTTTAGCCCTCTAAATAAAGTGAAAGTCGATTATTTATCTTGTTAAAACAAGCACACTAACAAGTTCTTGTTAAAACACACACACACTAACACTAAAATGACTACGGCCTAATCTTACCACTAAAAATCTGTATTGATAATATGCTACGTTTAGAAAAGCATCAGAAAACACAGCAGCTAAATGACCATTGTCATGATGAAACTCAACAACAGTAATACTGCTACAGACGTGTACTTAAAAAAAGAAAGAAAGACAAAGGTACTGCTAAACCATGACCACCGTGTGTTTTAAGAAAGTAAAGTACTTTATTTTTATTAACGTTATTTACAGCTTACCGAAGTGCTCTGTTTGTCGTCTCCAAAGATAGAAGGAATTGACCCCTCAATCAGACGAAGTCTATCGTCAAATCCTTCTTTATACTGGCGGAGGTTTCTGAAGTAGTTATCCATGAAGTGCTTCGCGCACACAAAAATTACTTTACCCACAGATGTGGGTACATATTTCCGTGAAAAAGAAAACTCAACCAGGTACTTCAAAGAGGTTCTGATGCTGGGAGACGGTCTAATGAAGCGTGTGGGTTACTACACCCAACAACCGAACATTTTGACTTACCCTCTCGTAACTTTTGCATCCTTGAGCTTGGACTACAAAATCGCAGCAAGAAATAAAAATGGCGAATTGCTCGAAGTGTTGGGCCGGGAGTCGATGTCCTTATTTGGCAGTTCCGCTGCAAATACTGTGACGTAATTGTTCAAAAAATGTCACAGAGAATAAACGGAACAGGTTGCAAAATATGACCAAAACAGAATATAAAGATATCAACGAAGCACCTGAAGAGACTAATTTCAACCACATCCAATCAGGATGCTTCGCGCCCGCCACAATGGGCGTGGTTTATAGCAATATATATAGCCCCCATTTCGCCATAGAATTCAGAATTTTAATCTCCTTCAGCAAGTTTCCCTTCGCTGACCTCCGGATGAGAAGCCTCGCCGCCGTCAAAAAGCCTTCAGCGGAACAAGTACCTGCTAAGCAGTTCTGAGGACACTGGCTTCCTGGTTTTCAACTGGACGCCGCCTTCAGCCCGCTGTTCTGCTGTGCCATCCAGCGCACTATATCCTTAACAAGCAAATAGTGAGTTCGCCGTTTCGACTCACTTTTCTAAAAGAGCAATTTCACAGGCGTTTCAAATGCCTCGGGTCTCCTGTGCCTCGTGCAGAGGCCCTCTATTCGGCGGAGATCGTCACATCATCTGCGCTTCCTGTCTGGGCCGTGACCCAGGCGGAAGCTGCACTCGCTAAGGGTAGCTGCCCGGAGTGTGATGAAATGGCGCTCTCCACTCTGCGGTTTCTTCTGGCTACCTTTGCCCACGACGACCCCGCGCCTCCCACTCTACCTTTTCCTCTGATCGAGCTGCGCAAGAAAAAGTGTTGCGCACAGAGAATGCCAGAACAGATGAACACGAGCGAGCACACGCTGGCCCAGTCCCCACGTGCCTCGCTCTCTTCCAGAGAAACAACCTTGCCGGTCCTAGTTACTTAGGCGGACCAGTGCCCCTCTCAGCAAGCGGCCGGTCTTGTCTCTTTTTGTGGATCAGACGAGGAAGATGAGAAGGATGACAGCGTTTCTCTTGCTGCAAACGAATGCGAGGAATGGGCGGGCTCCGTGACTTACCCCGCGCCCTCAACACAAGCCAGCGCGAACGAGGTGAGAACCAGCTTTGACGTTGAGCTTCTCCGCGGGCTAATTAAGGCCGTTGAAGACCTTGGGCTCGAGAGGTCTTCGCCTGAGGAGCCCACGCGAAGCAGGCTGGACGAATGGTTCCTGCAGGGCCGCCGACAGGCCCCTCAGCAGAGACCCACCCCCTTCTTTCCAGAAGTGCATGGCGAACTAACAAAGTCATGGAAAGCGCCGCATTCAGCTCGTCTAAAGCCTTCCTTCTCCTCAATGCTCTCAGCCAGGCCCGGCGCCACGAGGGCCCCTCAGATCTGATTTGTGCCCCCTCAGTTTCATTTTTGTATTCATGGTTTCAAACGAAATGTTTAACGTGACATCACTGCCAGATTCAAACGTGCGTTCGCGAGCAGGCGCTGAGCCAGAGACATGACGTATATTCACATCACACGTTAACGCAGTGTAACACTCACGGGACACTGCAGTTCATAAAAGTTCATTATCTGCCTGTGCATTAAATCTTTGCCGGTTAAACATTTCCGCGTGCTGTTGCGCGGATCTAACTAACATGCGCTTTGCTGAGCGCGTACCCGAAGCACACACACCGTCAAACAGCGCCTGATTACTGGACTAAGTTATCTTTCGAGTCTTATTGCGCTAATATACTGTCAAATACACACAAGGTTTACATAAACACTTATGTCTAAAGTGAAATCACACATTTGAGAGAAAATAGAGTGCGTGACATATGCGTGTCCATTAGATGCGTGGCTCTGGATGCGTGCAGGTCCTAAAGTGACAGTAGCCCCTTAAAGGGATAGTTCACCCAACAATAAATGTCTGTCATTATTCACTCTAATGTTGTTGCAATCCTGTATTCATTTATTTTTTGTGCTGAACAAAAAAAAAAAAAGTATATTTTGAAAAATGGGGCTATCCAAACGGTTGCTGGTCCGATTGACTTCCATTGGAAAAAATATACTATAGAAGTCACTAGGGACCAGCAACTGTTTGGTTACCCACATTTTTCAAAATAACTTTATTTTCAACAGAAGAAAGAAACTTATTCAGGTTTAAACAATTTAGGAGAATAAATAATGACAATTTTCATTTTGGGGGGAATTAATCCTTTAATGTTAATACAACAACAAGACTGAGAACTGAGAACTTGACTGAGAACTTTAAAAGTAGCTTTAATAAGAATCGATGTATAGTTCAGTGGGGTCTCTATGTAGTGTTTTTATTTCATATTTTGTTACCTTGAAAGGCTTTGTTTTTAAACAGGGGAATTAGTTTGGCTGTGCTCAGTCACTTGCAAAATAGTAAAACCAACATGAAAGAAAATCATGATAAAATCATGATTTTCCTGAATAAAATTGTGATATGGTATTTTTGCCATATCGCCCACCCCGGGCCCTGCGGCTTATCTTTATATTACGCGGTTACCTGTGCAGTTGGATATGGAGTGTTCGAGTGCTGCATTTAAATATATGTCGTTCCAAAGCGAGTTCTCAGTATGTATTGTTCATTGATGGTATAAAATTAAGCCCCCTTAAAAATTTCACATGCCCCCTCAGTCATTTCATCCTGCAGCCGGGCCTGCTCTCAGCCGTAGACGGCGCTGTAGAAAAAGGGTACAAAGCAATTCCTCCCCTTGAAGAGGCGGTGGCCACACACCTCTGCCCACCAACCGCTATGGGATGGAAAGCTAAGGCGACCCACCCATCGAAGTCTTGCCGCACCACTTCAGCTCTAGCTGGCCGAGTCTATGCCTCCGCTGGCCAAGCTGCGTCAGCGCTTCACACCATGGCTGTCCTCCAGCCAAACTTCTCCGCTCGATGGACGAGTCTGGACCTGAACCGGAAGCTTTCAGAGACCTGGTAAGTGCACGGCGAACTTGATGGTGCTTGAATGCCATCTTTGGTTAAACTTAACAGAGATGAAGGATGCAGATAGTGCAGCTTTTCTTGACTCCCCTATCTCCATCACCGACCCAGCAGTCAAAGGTATCGCAAAACGTTACACAGAGGCTCAGAAATGTTGCAGGCTATGTGTCACTTCCTCCCTAAACAATCCAGCTCTGCTTCAGGCCGCCACAAGTGGGCGCCGCCTCCTCAGCTAACGAAGCCAGCGCCGCCTGTTTCCCAGCCCCGCCCAGCGGCTTAAATTCATCACCGCTCTCGCTTAATGAATCGAAAGCAGTTCCCAGAATGACGGGTTGTGTTGGACCAGGAGCCTCGAAAGCCTTCCTAGCCACAGCGACAGGAAGGAAAAGAGAGTGTTTGAGTCCCGCCGAGGCCGGACCAACCTCCAAAAAACTTTTCACACATCTCCCAGTCCCCTCTTTAGTTCAGGCGGGTGGGAACTTCAACATTGCAGTAAACAGTCTGTTTTAAAGCATGCACACCTGCAAACAAAGCTGTTTTTACGGCAATCAAAATAAGGCACCCCTGCACGTAAGCACTGTTCACACAGTATCACAAACACAAAATGGTTGGGTCCCTATCACAAAGCGGCCCGTCCCCAGACTTCATTCAACCCCTAGCTTTGCGGGCCAAGGCCTGGGAAGTCATCCCCGGAATATCAAAACGGGTGTTGAGCTGTATTCTAGCTGTAGTCGAGACACCGGTGAGTAGCGACGCAGCTCACGTCTTTCGCACCAAAGTGTCAAAACTGTTAGTAAAAGGGGCTGTAGCAAGGCTGCTCGATTATAGAAAAAATCATTGATTCACTTTAGCATGTAGATTGTATGAGTAGCCTAAATTAATCCACACAGATTATAAAATCAAATCAATCATTTTAAAACTTTCTCCAAGACACAATTTCACAAACCGCTTGAGTGTTCAGCTGTGCTGCGTCTTCTCTCTCTCTGTCTCAGATCTCAGACACCTGAACAAAGTGCTTATAACGTGCCCATTCAGAATACTGACAACCAAACAAATTCTCACGCAGATTTGCCCGGGGGATTGGTTTTTCTCAGTGGATCTGACAGATGCTTACTTTAACATTCAGAGAGCACCCCATCACAGGCCATTCTTGAGATTCACCTTCGAGGGGCAGGCTTATCAGTACACAGTCCTACCATTCGGGTTATCCCTAGCACCTTGTACGTTTACAAAGTGCATGGACGCCGCTCTTGCCCCCCTGAGACAACGGGGAGTGCGAGTGTTGAACTCACAGATCCTGGCTCCTCAGCCATCTAGAATGCCTAGGTCTCAGGATCAATGTTTCAAAAAGCGCACTGTCTCACAGCCAGAGTATACCTTTTCTGGAACACGGGTATGTTCCTAAAGAGTCAGAGCGCAGGTTATTTCGCTGTTAGCTCTTCCTTCATCAGAAGATGAAAGAGACGCAAACATATTCTGCCCTGTGAGGGCTCTCAGAGTCTATTTGGAGCGTCAGAACAGCTCTTTGTGTGCTTCGGAGGCTGCACCAGGGGTTGTGCAGTCACGAAGCAGAGACTGTCAAACTGGATATTTAATGCTATCTCGCTGG
Organism: Chrosomus eos; assembly: GCA_036326025.1. Lineage (NCBI taxonomy): Eukaryota > Metazoa > Chordata > Actinopteri > Cypriniformes > Leuciscidae > Chrosomus > Chrosomus eos. The sequence goes on along the minus strand of CM070824.1, from coordinate 33,250,730 downwards.
CTTATGAGTGTAAGGGCCTCAGTCCTATAGGCATCAAAGCTCATTCCACGAGAGGAATGCCCTCGTCGTGGGCATGGTTGAGTGGAATACTAATTGAAGATATTTGTGCGGTGGCAGGCTGGGCCTCACCGTCCACTTTTATGAGGTTTTAGAATATGGAAGTGCCCGCTTCCATATTAACGAAGTGTTTCACGTTCGTAAATTGTTAAGCACATTTTCACAATTATAAGGCCTGATGTCTGTCTGGTCCTGGATAAATATGAACTGCGGTTCTATACACCATATAAGAAGGAGAATGGCCCCTTAATTAGGCCCATTCCTATTTTTAAAGGGTCATTCCACCCATTTCAACATTAATCTTTATTGAAAGTGGGTCATATATGTAGTCGAAATGTAAAAGAAATTTTGAATTTGGTGCCATCTTGACCAAGAAAAGACAGAAAATAACTGAAGGGCGCATTTGTATGTAAGACAACAACTCCCACAATGCACCACATTGCACAGCTCCTCAAGCCACTCCCATTAATCCAGAACAGCGCAAACATCAGAGAAATCACTCTTCCGTCTACAAGGCTAACGTTAGCTGCCAAAAGAGTTTGAAATTCATTTCACACAAAATGTCTAGTTAGTTGGCTGTGGCGAGCAGGACGAGGGCGAGGGACGTGAGAGGACGGCGCGAGTCATAATGAATGACACCTGTGAGACGCAGCGGTCTTATATCTCTCACGGAGGAGCGGAGGCATAAAAGGAACAGGCCTGATGTTATGTTATGTTTTGTTTCTGTTGTGTGTGGCCAGCTGGCTTAAACTTTTGTTTTGTATTTGTTTATTTGACTATTAAAATGTTTAAATGTTCGCCGGTTCCCGCCTCCTCTTACCACAACAACGAACCCGTTACATTGGCAAACTCATTAGCGAATTACTCCTCGTTTGTATTTCTTTCTATATGGTGAATTATTGCATGATACCTGGATGTTCAGTCAGAACATATGCGGTGCGAAACTAGGACGGTTCACATCACAACACAAACGTCCGTGTGCTCGTCTGATTTAGAAATTTTGTCCAGGAGAAATTGCCATCGTTGAAATTCTCTGCAGCAGAGCAGACGGACTCTATCTGTGTCCGAAGCGCACAGCGACAGCACAGGCACAAGCAGTCCGCCTCAGCTCGAGCCAGTCCGGGCTCAGTCCGCGACAGGCAGCCGCCTCCTGTTCCTCCATCAGCCTCAGCTGCTCTTCACTATACTGCGGCGTTAAAGATAGCCACGAACATCGGATTCGAGCAGCAGAATTTCAAAATCCTCTTCTTCCATATTATGTTTAGTTTATTCCGTCATTGTCGTAACTTCCTATCTCCACAGCGCTTGTTAGCTTAGCTTATAAACAAGATGGCTGATATTGATTTCAGTATCTGCAAGTGAAGTCCCACCCACTGATCTGTGATAGGTCTGTTAGTGCATTAGGTCCAACCCCCTATGGGCGGGTTTGAAATGGTGCTTGTAGTCTTTACAGAAATTCCCCCCTCTTACACTTCCTCCTACAATGACGTAAAATGATGATTTTTGCGTCATTGTAGGAGGAAGTGAAAAAGGTAAATAGTGGATTTCTCTCGTCTCAGGGGAAAATGAGAGAGTGTTGCACGACCATTCAATAGTATGACTGGGTTTCTAACAATGGAAAGCTTAATGCAAATGGGTGGAGTGTCCCTTTAACGTAACCTCGGTTCCCTGAGAGTAGGGAACGAGTATTGCGCAACTCGCCGTGCTACTGTGCTTTGATCACGGGATAGCTTCAGTCGATTTAACCTGAATTCTATGGCAAAATGGGGGCTTATATTGCTATAAGCAGGGTCCGAAATTAACTTTTTGGCTCACCTGCCACGGGGACTGGTACATGAAAAAATCCACCAGCCAAGCATATTTTTTACCGACCAAAATAATAAACACCCTTTTTGTGTCACATATACATTAATTTCAGTACATTTAATAAAGATACGGTATTATGTTGAATGAATAAGAGTACATAGAAGTCAAAGAGATAAACAAAAAGATTTTGTAAATAAATTTACAATAGATAAACAAAAGATAGACAATCAAACAAAGATACACATACAGGCCAACACTGCTTTAATTTCAGGAAGGTCTACTAACATTACTATTCAGGTATGGTCTAAAAATAATTCTAATAAAGCAATCAAAAGTAAAATAGCAATGCAAAGTTTATCATAGATAGATTTATGCTTATTAAAGCTAAATTTATTCATTAAAGAGCTGTGAGTGATTTTCTCTTTGCCTTTTGTTGCTTGGTTAATGCCGCAATCAGCATGTTTATTAGTCTGCTTCCCCTTTAAGAACAAGTGCAGATATAATTGTCTACTGATGCACCATATTTTCTCCCAACTATTTCCATAACTACATCTATTTGAGACACAAACTGTTTAAGTGAATCTCCAAGCCATTCATTTTGATATATTTTTGTGTACATTTGATCGTTTAGGGATCGCACATGAAGCCCAAACAAGTATATTTGCTTGTCTCGTTGTGGTCTGTTTCGGAGCGCGTGCCGCATTGGGAACAGTATCTCTTGCGCAGATTTTTGTGCTTTTAATAGCTCTTTTTATTATCAAACGTGTCCCGTAATTTAACAACAGTAGAGACTGCATTTTACAACAATCACCGATCGTGCTGATTCTATTTAAAGTTTGAGTTTTAAGGAGAAATGACAGCATAGGCTACTGCTGCGATGGGAAAGATTTGCGCTAGACAGAATGCTGCTATAGTTTTTAATGGTTTTACCTCAAATATATTCTAAAATGTTTGGAAGCCGAAATCTAAAATAAAATCAGACCAATATCACAGATCTAAAATGTAACCTATTAGGCTTCATTTGAATGTTTAGTTCTGTCCTCCGTCATCACTCATTAAGCAGGGCTGTGTTGTGCGCGCTGTGGCTTCGCGTGAGAAATCTCTCTCTCTCTCTCTCTCTCTCTCTCTCTCTCTCTCTCTCTCTCTCTCTCTCTCTCTCTCTCTCTCTCTCTCTCTCTCTCTTTTTTAAAGAAAACACTCAAATATATATATATATATATATATATATATATATATATATATATATATATATATATATATATATATATATATATATATATATATTAGCATATTCAGGACACTTAGAGAATAAGCATTCACTTATTTTAACGCTATTCAAAATCTGCTTAGCCAAATTTATAGTGCCATAGTGAAAGAAATTGAATCAGAATTAATGGTGATATAAAACATTGTTGCATTGTCTTCACAAACAATGATTCACGCTGATTCACAAACAAATTTTCTTTTCTTCCTTTAAAAAGGGGGATGGGGTTTGGGGCTAAAAAATTGTTTACAATTGTGTGAGAAAAATAGTAAGCATGGTCCATTGTACTAAAATTACATACTGTATGCAAATATTTGCATCATATAAACATCATATAAAATTGGTAGTACAGCAGGGTTATTATTGTTTACTAAAACTAAAACCATAAAAGTGAAATAAATTGGTAAATGGACTGCATTTATAGCGCTTTTCTCAGGTAACCAAGGTTACGTTAGTATCCGAAACGCTATCCTGTCTGGTCCGAGCCATCAGAAGGTCTACTGAGGCACAAGTCACACAAAAATTTAATGATTGTTATGGAAGGAATGTTTCACAACACACAGGGCATCGCACTCTACTGTGTAGCTATGGGGCTGTGTAGCCATAGACCAATCAGAGTGCCTATGATGATGACCCCTGTCCACCATCGAAATCGCCTACAATGGGTATGCAAGCATTGGATTTCTCAGCAAGGGATTTTTTTTCACTTTCAGCAAGATAATGCACCTTGTCATAATGCACACATTGTTCATGAATGGTTTGAGGAACATGATGAAGAGTTCAAGGTGTTGCCCTGTCCTCCAACAGCATATTAGGCAGGTGGTCATAACATTTTGACTCATCAGTGTACAAATGCAAAGGCATAAACATAAAAAATCTTCACAGATTCAGCCTTTAAACCTTCAGCGTTTTTTTTTTTTTTTAATTCAATTACATCCATAAAAGCTTAAGTGAGAAATGTAACCGACTACATCCCTGTTTAAATACACCATTTAAATGCATTCAATGAAGATTTCATTTGAGTAAGTGAGCTGGAACAGGGCCAGTAACATTATTTTGAGTTCACTCAAAAATTGCATTTCCGTTCAAACTGACTGATGTGACAACGCCAGCTCCACAAAAAAAGAGGTGTTTAGCATGACACGTCAATAATAAATGCCTCGGTGGCCAATTAGCTTAATTGCTTACCAGTCTTGATATACGTTTTGCACTGCAGGACGCCAAAAGTGAAGGAAAAAATAAAACGATGAACATCTCACACCTGTGTATGAGCTACATTCATGACTGCTCTTTTCTCTCCAAAACTGCTTATTTTGTGAGCCACAGTGGTTGTTCATGTATCCAGATGAGGTATAGCCCCGGTATGATTGGCAGGTGTCACTCAAGCCTGTGATCCTATCAGTGTTTGTACTTCATTACAATTGGTCAGTATTGTGTAAGTCCCATGAACCTATCGATACCCATATTGTATTTATCGGCCCTTTGTTGACATGCGGCATTACGATGGAGGGGAGCGGTTGGATGCATCCTCCTGTTCGTCGTCCACTGTCTGTTAGCAAGTTTTCAGGTTAGTCCCTGTGCAAAAAAGGCCTTTTGTCAGTTACATGGAGAGGCTTACAATCTTGTTTGTTTTTAGTCATGGGCACACAAGTAGCTGTAATCCTTCGTGGCCAGCCACCATGCATATAGCAGCATTGTGATTCTCTCTCGGTATGTATGATTGGAGTTTATTGTTTGTTTTTAAAGAGCTTTTTCATGAGTAACTTTTCCTGTTTCACGTTCGGCAGATTTAACTGCACTGGCCTGAGTGTGAGTTAGCTGGGAGGCTATACGTTTACATAATCTGGCCATTGTTGGCCATTTTGTTTCCTCTCCTCAGTGCCAGTGGCTATGTTTGGTTTGTTTTTTTTGTCTTGTATTTTTGTGTATAATTTGTCATTTAATTGATTTGATTGGTATGTTTTCCTTTTGGGTGGATTATTAACTTAATTTATTTTTTATCATTGTGAAAGTGTAATTGATTTTGGGGTTTATTTAAAGTCCCCCTGTAGTCAATAATAATATTCATTAAAACTCATTTCTGATCACCAAAATTACATATTTAAAAGTTTTTTCCATGAAAACAAAAGTTTCTTCATGCCTAAAAATAGCTTGAATGTAACTACACCCTTGCCTCATTTAGTATACACGGTTCTATGAATATGCAAATTAGCTCCGCCTCCACTCACTCCAGCTCAGAGATCCACTGGTTGACGATCACACGTTGACGTGATTGGTAACAAAGTAGTTTGTGACGTCAGAAACACCAGCAATTTCAAACCGTTTCTGAGACTGTCTTTGGTTCACTGCATTTTTAATGAGAGAATACTCACCATTGCTGTTGGCTTATGAATTTGCACATGGTTTGTCTTAAAGCCTATTAAAAACACCACATAGATATATAAACAACATTAAAAACTTGATGTTCACCACAGGGGCACTTTAAAGGTGCCCTAGAATGTGAAATTGAATTTATGTTGGCATAGTTAAATAACAAGAGTTCAGTACATGGACATGACATACAGTGAGTTTCAAACACCATTGTTTTCTAATTCTTATTTAAATCTCGTTTTTAAAAAACACCCCTGAAAAACAGGTGAATCTCCACATAATACCGACTGTGACGCAACAGTCGGGGATCACGCCTCGAAAGATTTGCATATCCCACCCCTCAATGACAAGCACTGCACAGCCGAGTCATCGGAACAAGAGAGGATCAGAGAGAAAATGGCAGATCATGGAAATAAATGCTATGTTACAGGCTGTGCAGGGAATGTGAGGACTTTTCATACCCTTCCCACAGAAAAGAAATGTCAACAGGCGTGGATGATGTTTATATATAATCGGATACCCCAAAGGTTTAATTCGTTGTTGTTAGTTTGCTCTGCCCATTTCACCACGGACTTATTTTCTAACCAAGGACAATATCAAGCTTCTCTCAGCGTCTCTAACTGAAGAAGGGGGTAATTCCAACTATATTCCCGCAACCGGTAAGTAGTGATTTTATTAAAGATAATTTACACTGTGTTAGATCCAGCGCAAGATCTAGTACAGTAACAAAGCAAACTTCAAGTAACTAGCATACATAACTACACTGTAAAAAAAAGTTGGATAACTTAAAAAAGTAAGTTACCTGGTTGCCTTAAAACTTTGAGTTAATTGAAATTAAAACTTTGAGTTAATAAAAAAGGAGATTAGTTTAATAAATAGAAACTCAAATATATGTTATCTGAACTACATTAATTATCTAAGTTGATTTGACAAACTATAAAAAGTTGTGATAACAAATCATTGAAAATAATTTTTACAGTGTAATGTTAAATAGGCTAATTCTCAGTAAATAAACTATACAGAAAGCGGTCAAAGAACAATCCATACAGCGCGAGTTTATCTCTCTTGCCAAACTCGTTATGAAATCTGACGCTGTTACACTGCACAACGAAGCTCTTACTGTATGTACATCGTTTGCATTGGTGAAAGCATGAGAGAGAGAAACTGCATTGTCTCGCGATCAACAGACTGTCATCTGCTTGCTCAATGCTCATCACAGCAACATTTTATGTGATGGAAATAGATATGAATACTTTAAAAACATCTCACGATTCGTTAATCTCGATAGCTGTAATAGTTAAAACGTATATAACAGCTGTAGTGAAAGTATTCGAGAGAGTTTCACATGTCGTATTTCATATGCAAGCATGTCAGCCAATCACAGCAGTGGTCGGTTCTCACAGCAGACACGCCCTTTCAAACAGAGTGTTCAAATCAGAGACTAAAATCAGGCTAGGAAAAATGCCTTTTATTTCTAAATTATGACTATTTTTGATCTAAAAACATACTAACATTATAAGGGCAACCCAGGAAACATTATAAAATAAAATAAAAAAACATTCTAGGGCACCTTTAATTACAACAGTGTAACTGTACTTTGTACCAGTTAACTTTTGATTGCTTGTGTTTATAGTTAATTTATACATATAAATATTTAAAGTGGGAGGGGTTGGCCGTGGTTATCCTGCACTGGTGTGTCCATGGAGTGCTGTGCTTAACATTTTGCCTTGCTTTCACAAGTGTGTGTTGTGGGTATTGAGTGTGAGGTAGAAATCTCTGCTGGCCTTTTCCCTCTTTATTTATTTTATTTTATTGTTGTACCTCCGTCTTTGTGCTGTGATTGAGACCTTGTTTGAAGTTTCGTATTGATTGTTTTTATTCACTATTTGTATGCTTGAATAAAGTTATTTTTCTATATATTTTTGTCACCGTCTCCATGCTCACCCTGCCTTTGGCATGAACCTGCGTGCCCTTGCACAGGGTTGTTAGGATTATTGTTTCCTTTGTTACTTTGTAACTTTTCCTACCTCTTGCCACATTCAGATAAAAAAATGCATGTACTACTAAGCAGGTGTAGGTTCAAGATGAAGATATTGTCTTGTTCTCTCACTTAAACATTTCACCACCGGCGCATTGTACAGTGCATACTCGAGCAAGGATTGTGGTGATGCTAACAGCGTTAGCACAGTTTGACCACAGAGCTTCTCACATATCAATTACGCTAATTGAATTGAGGCAGAATCAGTAATGTGACGCCCTATCGATAACCTCCACGAACACAGGTGATGAAACTGCAAATAATCGAATCAAGAGTCACTTTATTGCCTGCGAAAGCATCTGTTTCCATCGAAAGAGATCATTTAACAGTGCAGAGAAGGGTATCTTAATGTCTTTCAAGCGAGTTCACTTTGTGTGTGTATTTCTTTTACACTGTAAGCAATCTGGACACCCACAGAATAATAAGAATAAGGACATTAAGTTTCAAGTGGACACTTCAACTGCAAAGTAGACCAAAAAAACAGCAAACCATGTATAGGTTCATGAGGGGGAGGCTCTTTCCAGGAAGCAGGAGGTGAGTTAGGAATTGATGTGCTTTTTAAAGAAACACTCAAATATATATATATATATATATATATATATATATATATATATATATATATATATATATATATATATATATATATATATATATATATATGATGAGAGATGCATACAGGCAATTAGCATATTCAGGACACATATTCAGGAGAATAAGCATTCACTTTATATTTTAACGCTATTCAAAATCTGCTTAGCCAATTTATAGTGCCATAGTGAAAGAAATTGAATCAGAATTAATGGTGATATAAAACATTGTTGCATTGTCTTCACAAACAATGATTCACACTGATTCACAAACAAATTTTCTTTTTTTCCTTTAAAAAGGGGGATGGGGTTTGGGGCTAAAAAATTGTTTACAATTGTGTGAGAAAAATAGTAAGCATGGTCAATTGTACTAAAAATTACATACTGTATGCAAATATTTGCATCATATAAACATCATATAAAATTGGTAGTACAGCAGGGTTATTATTGTTTACTAAAACTAAAACCATAAAAGTGAAATAAATTGGTAAATGGACTGCATTTATATAGCGCTTTCAACAGACCCATGGCCACCAAAGCGCTTTACAGATTGCCTCGCATTCACCCATTCATTCACTCATTCATACACCGAAGGCGGTGTCAGCCGTACAAGGCGCCATCCAGCTCGTTGGGAGCAGCTGGGTTAGGTGTCTTGCTCATGGTCAGATGGAACCGGGGATTGAACCACCAACCTTCCGGTTGTAACCGAACCACTGAGCCACTGCTGCCCTCAATAAACGTAATATTAACTTTAAATGTAAAAAGTAAACATATTTATGTATTACTTAATTACTTTTCATTTAGTTTAACTTTATGTGCTAACATTACTAAAACAAAGTTAATAAAATAGTATAAACATCTTTAAATAATAATACAAATAGCAAAAGCTCACAACTAAATACATAGAACTTTAATTAAAATGGAAAACTTAAAATAAAAACGAATTAAAAATAGTAATAAAAACTATGACTTATAATTTATAACAATACTAGAGTACAGTATAGACAAACCCCAAGAAAAACATTTTCAATTCATTACATTTCGATTTAAATTCTTAGCATTTTTCACAATAAATATCATACTAAAAGCATCTTTACAGTGAACAATGCCTTAAAATCATCCAATTATTCATATACAACTATATATTACTTTTAAACTGTAACATATTCAGATATAAGTTTAGCACGAGCATTCAGATATAAGTTTAGCATGAGCAGGATGATGATGCATCAGTCAACGTATCATTATAGGAAATACATAGAAACATTTACAAAGTTAGTTGTTTATCCTGGATAAACTTTTACAGAATGTATAAATGACTTTTAATATAATTTGTATATATATATAATATTTGTATATATTTGTATATTATATAATAATATTTGTATATATATATATAAGGCCTATGTATACCCAAACCCCAGTTTGCAGTGTTTGCAGAATGTGCTTCGAAGAGTTGTATGAAAAAGCCTTGAGACATATTGAAGACCATGTGGTGTGGTCAAACACATACACACTGCCCTAACTACATGTCCAGCATGTGACAAAAAGACACCGAAACACTAGGGGAAACACAGATCATTCCAGATTCTTTTCTTTCCGGCTTTCCCTTACAGTTTCTCATAATCATCAATAGCTGTAGCACTCCTCAGCTGCTGTGAGCACTACAGTCAGAGTCAATCTCTCACACTCTGAATGTGATGTGTGCTGGGGTTAAGACACTGGGAGAACCAGACTGAGGGTCTTAATGAGCTCCCGTGTTCATGTCTCTCTCCGGGCCCCAGGGACGGTAGCAGTTGCGGTGTGTGCCACTGTTGTGTGCTGAGATCTGCTCTTGCACCTCGGCTGTAATGAGTTCAGTCTGTCTGTCAAACTACCCACCAATCACTGTTATTGTTGTATCATCAACAACAGAATTGGAGAGCTCAAAGGAACACATGTGTGCTGTAATAATACTCTCAGCTTTGTTTTTTTTTCCCCTATAGCCTTTTAACTTGTTCATGTGAGTTTTTGTTGTTGGTTTCTATTCTAAATGTCCACCTTTAAAGGTTCTCTAAGCGATCCTCGGTGACGTCACTTCTTGTTGACGTTCGAACTACTGTCAAACAAAACGGAGGCTAGCTAGACCCTCCCTCCTCCTCATCCCCAAACCCCTTCTTGTCGGTTATTGGCTGGAACAGTTTATGTTTCTTAGAGCGGGTTGCTAGAGTTTGTTTTTGTAGCCATTTGTGGAGCCTGGGGTGGGCGCAGAGACCGCGTTTTTTACAATGCGTTCAGGGGACAGGCAGCTAGCGGATAGTGAGGAGAGGTTTGCTGTATGTGACAAAAAATGTTTTGACCATAAAAACGCGTGACATTGCTTAGAGCACCTTTAAGCAATTCCTTCTCTCACTCATCTCAGTCTCGCTGTTTCTCCTCTTCTCTCGTCTAAATCTTCTTAACACCCGTGTGTTTCTCAACAGCTCACAAGCCCTTTGTCAAATTGTGTTCTGTGATTGCTGGTGTAACAATAGCCATCCATCTTGGGTCAGACAGTTAAAAGAGGGACTTGGGAAAATAAAATAATACTCACTGGCAGGAGGTTAAAATGGGTGTATATCATATGCAAGTGTCACTTTTGTTGATTTAGCCACAGATATTTCTAACCGACTATGAAACAAATTTCATATCAGTTTAAAAAAAAAAATAGTGCTGTGCAAATGATTAATCGCATCCAAAATAAAAGTTTCTGTTTACATAATATATTTGTGTGTACTGTGTATAATTAATAGATACTGTCACGGATGATACAGGAGACAGACAGGTGGTAAGTGAAATGGTGTTTATTAACAGATCAGCAGAGGCAGACGGAGTTATGGTGAGTATATTAACAGATGATAATTGGATGAACTTAGCCACAGGAATAACCAGAGTCTCTCTTTCAGATGATGGAGGATGATCACTGGAAAGGGTTGCAGTTGGACGGCTGGGAACTGAAGACGGCAGACGATGAAGAAGATAATCCAACAGGAACAGGTGAGTAGCAGGTAAGTAGCAGGTAAGGCTTTGGTATAGCATGGGTGAGTCTGTGTGTCAGGTATTGACGAGATCAGACAGTGACTGCAGGGAGAGTGAGTGTTATATAGTCCGTGCTGGTGATGAGATGACGTGATGGAGATCAGGTGTGATGATGAGGGAATCGGGTGCAGGTGAGGATCCAGGGGAATGCTGGGAAATGTAGTGAAAACAGATGATGAAGTGAACGTGAATGTGACATTACACCCCCCCTCCGGAAAGCGCGACCTCGCGCTGCAGAGGAGTCAAGGCGGAGCAGATGAGCGAGGACGTGTCCAGGGCGGAGCTGTGGGACCCTCGGGCGTCCAGGGCGGAGCTGTGGGACCCTCGGGCGTCCAGGGCGGAGCTGTGGGACCCTCGGGCGTCCAGGGCGGTGAGACCCCTTCGGGTGGCCATGGCGGTGAGGCCCCTTCGGGTGGCCATGGCGGTGAGACCCCTTCGGGTGGCCATGGCGGTGAGGCCCCTTCGGGTGGCCATGGCGGTGAGACCCCTTCGGGTGGCCATGGCGATGAAGACCCTGTAGACGTTCCAGAATTCCCCAACTGCGCCGAATGGACCCAGAGCCGAGGTGACACCACAGGTCTGGAGGGCCAAGGCAGATCTGCAGGCTCATGGGACCGACACGGAGAAGGGGCTCTGGAAGCCCGTGGCGTAACCAGTGCGAGGGAGGACGACTGAGGAGCAGGAGGGAAGATGGAGCCCGGTGGAGCAGAAGGGATGCAGGGCAGAGGCACAGCCGGTAGCACGGAGTCCCGAGGTGGAACCAGGGTGACGCTGACCAATGTGAGGAAGGAAGGAGGAGTGAGCCTGGTGGAGCTATCGGGCTGACAAGACCCGGCGGAGGTGAGGGCACAATGAGCCGCAGAGAGGCTGTAGGGTCGGAGGACCAAGGTGGAGTCAGAGGTTCAGGGATTGAGGCAAGGACAGGGGATCCACTGACCAGGGCGATGCTGAGGCTTGGAGACCCAGAGGCGGCTCCACAGCGATACTGGGGGGTAGCTGTGGATGGGCAGCAGGGTCGACAGGGCTCAGTAGAGGCGAGGCAGTAGAGCATGAAGACATCAATAGCGGAGGTGGGAGAGGGAGGCAGGGTGGGAATACAGTTTCTTGGCTGGACGGCGGTCTCTGGCGGGCAGGCAATGGGCTCAGGCTCTGGCGGCAGGCGACGGCCTCTGGTGCTGGGTCAACGGGCTCTGGCTCTGGCGCTGGTCAACGGGCTCTGGCTCTGGCGCTGGGTCAACGGGCTCTGGCTCTGGCGCTGGGTTAACGGGCTCTGGCTCTGGCACTGGGTTAACGGGCTCTGGCTCTGGCGCTGGGTCAACGGGCTCTGGCTCTGGGTCAACGGGCTCTGGCTCTGGCGCTGGGTCAACGGGCTCTGGCTCTGGCGCTGGGTTCACGGGCTCTGGCTCTGGCGCTGGGTTAACGGGCTCTGGCTCTGGCGCTGGGTTAACGGGCTCTGGCTCTGGGTTGACGGGCTCTGGCTCAGTGAAAAAGTCTATTAGGTCAATGCTGGCAGCGGCCAGCGTAGGGTCTCTGTGCTGGATGGGACCAGCGGCGAAGGTTCAAATGGGCTGGACGGGACCAGCGGCGAAGGCTCTGTGCTGGATGGGACCAGCGGCGAAGGCTCTGTGCTGGATGGGACCAGCGGCGAAGGTTCAAATGGGCTGGACGGGACCAGCGGCGAAGGCTCTGTGCTGGATGGGACCAGCGGCGAAGGCTCTGTGCTGGATGGGACCAGCGGCGAAGGTTCAAATGGGCTGGACGGGACCAGCGGCGAAGGCTCTGTGCTGGATGGGACCAGCGGCGAAGGTTCAAATGGGCTGGACGGGACCAGCGGCGAAGGCTCTGTGCTGGATGGGACCAGCGGCGAAGGCTCTGTGCTGGATGGGACCAGCGGCGAAGGCTCTGTGCTGGATGGGACCAGCGGCGAAGGCTCTGTGCTGGATGGGACCAGCGGCGAAGGTTCTGTGCTGGATGGGACCAGCGGCGAAGGTTCTGTGCTGGATAGGACCAGCAGCGAAGGCTCTGTGCTGGATGGGACCAGCGGCGAAGTGGGCTTGGTGCTGGTAGGTTGTGTCCGGGTCGGGAACCGACACTCTCCAGACACCGGATCACGGTCTCCCTCCAGCTGAGTCCGGTGGTGTCTGGAAGGTCAATCCGGTGGTGAAATCTGGCCCCGAGCCAGAATAAGGTACACAACCTCTCGTCAGCCACATTACTGACGAGTGCGATGCGGATAAAGCCTTCAACGAACGAATACCAACTTTGGCTCTCCTGAGCCAGGACGATAATTTTTACCCCATCGTCCATCTTGGGGCGGTCTGATCTTCTGTCACGGATGATACAGGAGACAGACAGGTGGTAAGTGAAATGGTGTTTATTAACAGATCAGCAGAGGCAGACGGAGTTATGGTGAGTATATTAACAGATGATAATTGGATGAACTTAGCCACAGGAATAACCAGAGTCTCTCTTTCAGATGATGGAGGATGATCACTGGAAAGGGTTGCAGTTGGACGGCTGGGAACTGAAGACGGCAGACGATGAAGAAGATAATCCAACAGGAACAGGTGAGTAGCAGGTAAGTAGCAGGTAAGGCTTTGGTATAGCATGGGTGAGTCTGTGTGTCAGGTATTGACGAGATCAGACAGTGACTGCAGGGAGAGTGAGTGTTATATAGTCCGTGCTGGTGATGAGATGACGTGATGGAGATCAGTGTGATGATGAGGGAATCGGGTGCAGGTGAGGATCCAGGGGAATGCTGGGAAATGTAGTGAAAACAGATGATGAAGTGAACGTGAATGTGACAGATACACACATGTATATGTATGTATGTATGTATGTATGTATGTATGTTGGTATGCATGCATGTATATACTGTATACATATATGTATGTTATGTATTAATAACAAATTTGTCTTAAATATATACATATGTGTATTTATTTATACAAAATAATTATACACAGTACACATACATATATTATGTAAACACTAACTTTTATTTTGGATGTGATTAATTGTTGCACAGCCCTAATTAAAATGACTATTTTAATATATTTTAGAGTATAGGTTAAAAATTTTAGAGCTGTTTTTTCCCTATATATTTAAGGTCATTGTGTCACTCACAGCATCATATATTTCAGAACTAGCCAATAAAACCTACATGAATGAATGAATGAATGAATGAATGAATGAATGAATGAATGAATGAATGAATGAATGAATGAATGAATGATTGAATGAATGAATGAATGAACATTTGTAGTTGACAACAAGCTTTTTTTTTCTCATTTAAAGCTGCAGACCGCAAGTTTTTTCTCTTTGTCGCCATCTCTGTTCGAAATCTGTAATTGCAGTTATTCGCGGAATTATTAACTTTACGTGAGTTGTACATCGGCATGAAACAGCACGGATGAACAATGTTTTGAGGAGACTGCGCGTCTGTCAGTCACCATGCCGGTGTCGATACTGGCATTCAGAATCACACATTCTACTTTTTGGAAGTAGTATGACCATGACAACATTATAATTTTCATCGGAAAATGTCATCTGAACAAGTAAGTAACAGGCACTTTTTTTCTGATCAACTCAGGGGAAAAAAAGCATTGCAGTAAATCGCACTGATTAAATATAACGATCGCTTATCATATCATACCTTTCAAATTATACTTTGTTCTCAAATTGTTAATGTTAATAACAACAGCATTGGTGACTACATTTAATGTGTAGTATTATGGCTACCTGTAGTTCAGTTTCCATTTCTGTGCAGTCTGATTTCTAATTGTCATACCAATAAATGAATGTTTCTTTACTGGTTTTCTTTGAAATAAAATAAAAAAACACGTATCTGTAATCGATGCATATTTAAAACTAGAATATATCTAATTTCGGAGGAGAAAGGTTTGGTTTTTTGGAGTAGAGGTGAATTGCTCCCTCCATAGCTAGCACAAAATAAGTCATATTTACCATAATAGCAAAACGAAAAAAGCCAAGAAATCACAACAAAGAAATCTCTGTAACTGTGAATTAAGTGAAGAAGTGTGCTACTGTTACACGATTGAACTATTGAAATGTCTTACCTGTCCAACAGAAAAAAAAACGTCTCTGCGTCCATTTTGAACCCCTTAAAATCACGGAGTTCACGCCACCTTTCAAAAGCCCTGCCAATGTTTATCCTTGTTTTTGCGTGGGCCCGGTTGCAGTCTCTTTTTTTCTCTACCCACTCTGAAGTCCGAATTCTTTTGGGTTTTACAACTGGTGAATCTCCAGTTGTCACTGGTGATTGTCGTTTGAACCTTTCTATATCCGCCATAAGTTTAATTATTTAAAGTGCTGTGAGAAAAGGCTAAAAATTTCCACCTCCAACATCCTCACATGCAATATAGCCTACTAGCCGAGACTTCAGATGTGACGTAATGACGCAAAGACAAATTTCCCGCGGAAATCCACCAGTACCACTGGAATTAAAATCATTATTACAAGCTTACCGCTTTGAATCGAGCAAAGACAAGCAGATATTTTTGAACACTGGCTGGTTATGTTTTTTTTTTATTATTATTATTTTGGATAATTTTGAACCTAAAAAAGTTACGGACTGCAGCTTTAAACAAAGATTCTAGGATAAAATTTAAATATACTGTATGTACATCTTTAGTATACCTTAGGTCCTGTGACCATTCTTATTTCCAATTTCTGCCATTTTAATCGCTTTTTTCTTTTGCTAGTTAATTTTACATGGTCCTGCAGGTGACATGAAAGTAGAAACAGATTATGTTTCAAACATAATACATATAGTCAATAAATATGAGTAAAAAAAAAATGAGTGTATAGCAATTTTAGATTTTTTTTTATGTTTCAGGTGAATTACATGTCACACCAACAGGACACTGTTGAAACTGCATCAAATTTAATGTCGACTACCAATATGTTGTTTCATGGAGATCTAGAGGGGCAAAAATCAGGCATCCAATATAAACTGCAAACATGAACTACATTTTCCACTGATAGAAAATAAGTTAAAATATGCACATGTTGCAACATGATGCATGATGTTGCATTTAGACACATGCTGTGGCCAAAACAGCAACTTGTTCAACAATAATTTCCCATCATTCTCTGAGGCAGAATAAGAATGATAAAATACAGCAAACACACCCAATGTGCATCATTTGCTCTTCATTACATTGCATTAAAGCTAACATGCTTCCTGTTTTTGTCGGGAAGGGAAAACATTAAAGATAACTAGACAATTGTCCAGAAATCATCTGAGGTCACACCATGTTATGATTTCCAAATATGTAAGTAGTAACTTCCCTAAGAGAACACAACATTTGACAGAGCAAATAAAGTTAAATCAGTAGACTTGCTTAGTCATTACACTATTCTACCTAAACGAATATCAGTTGCTTAACTCTGTCCATGCCAGTGTTTCTTCTTTTTTGACAGTAATTTTGTTGTATCAATATAAACATTCAACACTTTTTAAAAGAAAGAACAGGGCCTTTGTTTTTAAACAAACAAGCAAACAAATATTCTACCTTCATTCATTCTTTTTTAACCAACACCATGAATATGGGTAATAAAAAGCAGAGAAAAACACATTTTTGTCAAAGACTTTGTCATGAACAGATTCAGTGTGATGATCAAAACATAGACCGGGTAGATCCAGCCTAAGTCCATCAGAGAGTCCACAGAGGTCGCACAGTCATTTCCCTTTTCGTGGCTTCGACATTTCATTTCGGTATTGTTACGCAGTTTTTACTGTTTTAATGAGCAGATTAGCTTAATTGTGCTTAAGCTTCTATTCTTCTAGTTTACATCATAGACTGTAAAAAAAGATGGACAGCGTGTCTCCGCTTCCATCCATTGTAGGAAAATTAAGCCAAAATGTATAGGTTATTGCCGATTACGTCGTTCAGAGCCCAAGTTTGTGCGGTAGTGGAGGAGCGGTATCAAGGTCCCGTCCACATTCCTACAGACTAAATCACAAGTACAGCTGTCATTTATGATGTTACCCCCGTTTATTTTAGGATAAAAAATAACTAACTAAAACCAAACTTAACACTGCGTGATTGATAAGAACTACCAAAAATGACAGAAACGATCTTTGGGAAAAAAAAATTTGAAGTGTAATTAGATTTTTTACATGGAGAGGGCGGAGATTAAAATCTATACTGCATCCAGCCACCAAGGGGGGTGATCGAAACGTTTTGGTTTCAATTTTCAGGACTTCTGTAAGGCAGCGTTTAACTCCACTTTTAGACATACACTTGCAAACTTTTCTAAGCACTTCCCTGCGGGGAATCCCTGTTGCCATTTTGAAGTATGTTCAACTTCGTCAAGTGGGCGAGGGATGTTTATTTGGACAGATCCTCGACCCCTCGATTTTGACAGAGGGAGCAAGTCTACTAAATAGGTAAACTTCAGACAGATCCATGGACCATAATGCAACATGATTGTAACGTCACAGCAGATTTGTGCTTAATTTACCTCCACCCCACACAACTCTAGTGTATAATATTGGAGTCATTTTGACATTTAAGAGCATAATACTTAAACTACACTACCTTAACTCTTTTCCCGCATTGACTAGTTATCTTGTAATTTATGAGAAAGCAATTCCCTTTTTTAAGGCTTTCCATGTTATCACTGTTGTGGGATACTATTACGCATCTCCTAAATGAGTACATTATCGCCAGATCAAAACACAGGCAAAGAAGAAACAGAAATGATCAATCTCATTTGTAAGCAGATGCATATGAAAAATAGTGTGATCATCCAACAATAAAATGCATATAAATCAAAATAGCCTAATGTTACAGAGTAAACTGTCGACCCAGGAAGTGGTTAGGACTGTGCAAGCTTTGTGGGTGTTGATGAACTCGCTCTACTCCATCTATGTTTGGATCATCGTACTGAATCCAATCTGGATGTAGTCTTTGACAAAAACACGATATTCTCAGTTTTTTGCTCAAAATGTTCCTTTTTTAATTAAACAAGTGTTGATAAAGAAAATAATGCGAAAAATTTCGGATATGATACTTCTGAGTATTTCTTTTTTTTAAAAACAATCTGACATGAGCAATAACCCCTCCATCTCCAGCTGTTTTGCTTTCACCTCAGCTCTGTTTGTTAGATGCAAGGAGGGTAACTGGCTAGTGTGTCTCTACCAAAATCAATACATATCAAATCCACTGAAGTTTCCTCTTTGAGCACTTAACCTTGTCAACTTTGCAGTTAGTTCTTTTATCTCTCTCAACACAAAAGCTTTCAGGACATTTTAACAAAGAATGCATGCACCAGCACACAAAAGCATTGTCAAACATCCATGCTTGCTGGCACAATTAAGGCTGGTCAGGACAACAACCCTTGTTCCCTTTCATGGGAACTCGAACTGAGTCGACTACGACACTTTGGGTAACGCCCTTAGCATAACGCATCTAAAGTATGAATGAAACTAATCCAATCCTGATTGGTGCTGCGTCATGACGTAACATGTGACGCATACACGGAAGCTACAAAGGGACGCCGGCAAACAACAGAGTTAGCTTTCTGCTCTTCAGCAAGCGTTCTGTGTCAAACTGTCTAGTGGCTCGGATCTCGCGTTTGCCGAGGCAGTGCGTAGATTACAGGTCTACTCTGCAATAAAGATTCTGTGGTTGGGATCTCGCACGTACCCCGTGCGCTATCGGATGTTTCAGCCTTTCACCTGTTGACTTTCTTCTCGAGGGATAAACGACAAATATATTGTAACGACTCAAATCTCGAGTTTGCAGAGGCAGCGTGTAGATTACGAGACCGTATAAATAAATATTAAAACAGTATTGTCTGGTAATTATTGCTGCATTTAATTCTAAGAAATTAAAATGATGGAATATTATCTGACTTTAAGAAGTTATATATTTTAATTCAGCCTACCATTCAGACTGTGTTTCACTTTCACTTTCACAGGCTTGCGGCCATGCAGTGTTCCGTCCGCACATCGAAAATTGTTTTCAATTTTTCCCTGCCGATCCTCCGCTTCGGATTTTGACAACGAGATGCAAATAGCAGGGCTGTCCCCCCGCTGAGGGACGAGCGAGAATCGCTCCCCCGCGGAGCCCTCAGGAAATCGATGTTTGTATCCAGCGTCAAGTGCGCTTCAGGACACATCGGTTTTCAGCGAATGCCCCAAAGGCTTGCGGCCAGGCAGTGTTCGCGTCTGCACATCTGAAACTGTTTTTGATTATTCCCTGCCGGTCGTCCGCTTCAGGGTGTCGAGAACGAAACCGAAAGATCCTCCCCTCTGGGGAGCCCTTCAGGAAATCGATGTCTGTATTCCGCCGTTAAGTGTGCTTCGGGACACATCGGTTTCCAGCAAACGCACGCTGCTCTGTCTGCCCCACAGGTTTGCGGCCAGGCAGCACTCGCGTCCGCACATCGAAAATCGTTTCGGCCAAACACTGCCGGAGAGCCGCTTCAGGGGATCTGAACTAATCTCCAATAATACCCGAAATCAGTCTCGAGATGCTGGTTCCCTTAGTAGAATATTTCAAAGCATGGCAAGACCTGCCAAATATTTCTCCTTGGGTCCTGCGCACAATAGAGAAGGGTTACAGGCTGCAGTTCAATTCCACCCACCGAAATCACACAGGTTGGTGTGGACTGCAGTCGACCCAGTGGAGGGTCAGGTATTGTAACAAGAACTAAACTCCCTGCTGGTAAGGGAGGCTAGGAGTGTGTTCCTTCGCCGGACAGGGAGTCCGGGTTTTACAGCCGCTACTTCAATTAGTTCTCAAGAAGGATGGAGGGTTGCGCCAATTTTAGATCTAAGGCATTTGAATCGGTCTCTGAGGAGATTCAGGTTCAAGATGCTCACTGATGCTCACTATTCCCATCATCATGAGGATTGTATTGTTACATAGATCTAAGGGACGCATACTTCCACATATCCATCCTTCCATCTCACAGGAAGTTCCTGAGGTTTGCTTTCGGGGGTGAAGCATTCCAATATTGGGTTCTTCCGTTCAGCCTAGCTCTCTCCCCTTGCACATTTACCAAATGCATGGATGCAGCTCTAGCTCCGCTGAGGCTTCAGGGTATCAGGGTGCTAAATTATATAAACGACTGGCTTATTATGGCCCAGTCACAAGAACTGGCAGTTCGGCATTGAGATGTCGTCCTTGCCTACATCCAGAGCCTGGGGTTGAGATTCAACACGAAAAAAAAACTTCCCTGGGAGTGGTGTGGGACTCGGTCACAATGCGGACACAATTGTTCATCCTGGCCACTTTTACCAGTATAAAGATAGGCCAAGCCATCACTGTAAAACATTTACAGAGAGTGTTAGGGCTCATGGCAGCAGGGTCCAACGTCATTCCATTTGGCCTGCTGCACATAAGGGCCCTGCAGTGGTGGTTGAAAACCAAGGGGTTTCCCTGACGGGGAACCCATTCCGCATGATCAGGGCTACGCGCAGATGTCTTCGTTCCCTATCTATGTGGAAATAAACTTCTGTCCCAAGGCCCCGTGCTGGGAGCGTCATGTCGCCGGAAAACCGATTCGACAGACACCTCCCTCACGGGCTGAGGCGCGGTCATGGATGGCAGAGCTCTGAGGAGTTTCCTACCAGACCTCAGGGGTCACCACGTAGACAACGTGTCCGTGGTCTCCTTCTTGATTCATCAGGGGTTCTGAGATTGCGTCCTCTATCCAGATTGGCGCATCAGATCCTCATGTGGTCCCAGGGGAAACTGTTACCTCTCAGAGCAATGCACGTCCCAGGGGACCAGAGTCAGAAAGCAGACAACCTGTCGAGGCAGGGGCTGAGGCCCGGGGAATGGAGACTTCACACAGAGGTGGTGAAGTCGATATGCGAGAGGTTCGGCTCAGTGGAAGTGGATTTGTTCACGTCTCGAGGGACGTCCCACTGTCCACTGTGGTTTTCTCTCACCCATCCAGCCCCATTGGGTTTGAACGCCATGGTACAGACCTGGCCGAGGCTACGTCCTCTAGAGCCCTCCTTTCAGGGGCCCCGATCCAAGAAGTGTGTGATGCAGCAGGATGGGCCACCCCTCATACTTTTAAAAGATTCTATAGCCTGGACATTTCTTCTACACCAGGCCTTCTAGTGCTCTCGTCCATAGTGTGCCTGTGCTCAGCTTTACACTAGGACAGGCAGAGGTTGCTTAATCGCAGAAGCTAACTCTGTTGTGTGCCGCCATCCCTTTGTAGCTTCCGTGTCTGTGGTCACATGTTAAGTCATGACGCAGCACCAATCAGGATTGGATTAGTTTCATTCATACTTCAGATGCGTTACGCTAAGGGCGTTCCCCAAAGTGTCGTAGTCGACGCAGTGTCTCGTTCCCTTCTCAGGGCACAAGGGTTACAGTCGTAACCCGAGACATTCTTAACAAATAGCAAAGTCAAATGATTATTCTAGGCGGAAAACCGAATCAAGCAAAGACGCAGTAAATCTCTCATGCGCCATGTATCTGCTCATTTCCCTTTACATTACACCATTTCAGATTGGTTTTAATGAGAAGGGAAATCTCTGTATTGTATGCCAATAGCAAAGCAAGCAGTGTCAAGCATTTCAAAAGCAGAGCAGTGAGTGTTTGATGGTATTGTGTGTTTGTTGCTGTAGAGGACAGGAGTGTTTTGGAGAGCGTATGACTATGGGCCGCTTTGATGTTAACTGTCAATAGCAGACCCCTCTCATCTTAATATGAGTGTTTTTGAGCTCAAATTGCATCGTGCAATGAGGATTATCTTGCGGGAGTTGTGCGACAAGCCTTGTCAGGATTCAAATACACACATGAACTTATACACAAGTGAACATTTTATCACTGATATGCACATTACATAACCATAAAGCCTAGATCTGATAATTGCTAACAACATTTCATTTACGCATTAAAGCTGTGTGTCAACAACTGAGAAACCTCAACAGACTGCAACAGTAGTTCCGGTAGTAAAAATCTCATTAACTTTGTCTACAGAGTAATTGATTTTTAACAATAACATATAAACCTTTCCAGACAGACCTACCAAGAGTGCTGAGGTTCTTAAGTGATGATTTATGCATGTATAAGCCAAATCAATATGATTTCTAGATTTAATTATACAAAATAAGAAAAATCACTGATAGCATGCAACTGTTTAAGTCTTCTTAAACTCTACACTCAATATTGGTATGATAGCATGCAACTGTTTAAGTCTTCTTAAACTCTACACTCAATATTGGTATATAAATATTTTTTCAATAATCAAAAATATTGTCTTTTACTTAGAATCAAAAACCCTTGGTCAATAGTTTTACAGTTAATGAACTGTCATTTTTCTATGATTGCATTATTCACAATGCTTCATGGGATACAAAGTTTATTGCCTCAAATGTCTTGATTTATTCAAATCAAGTTTGTGATGATTCATGAGATTGAATGATTTGTCTCAAATCTCTCATTATTAAAGGGGGGGTGAAATGCTGTTTCATGCATAGTGAGTTTTTTACACTGTTAAAGAGTTGGATTACCATGGTAAACATGGACAAAGTTTCAAAAATGAAGTTGTAAGTTTGATGGAGTATTTCTGTTCCAAAAATACTCCTTCCGGTTTGTCACAAGTTTTGGAAAGTTTTTTTCGAATACGTAACTACGTGACGTCAGAGTGGGCGGAATTTCCTTATACGGGTCTTAAGGCACTTCTCCCGGAAGGGCGCGCGCAGCTGTAGCCTAGAGCGTACGAGAGCGTCCATCAGACCGCTGTGCTCTGCTGCGTTGCAATCAAAACAATGGCACCAAAAAGTGTGTTTTTGGTTGCCAGGGCAAGACAACACTGCACAAAGAACATGTCCAAAGAACCCAGAGTTAAGGGACCTGTGGATGGATTTTGTTTTTCCAGAGCAGCAACGGAGTTGCGCAAGTGTTCTTGTTTGTTCCTTCATTTCGGCGGTAGCTGCTAATAGTTTTATAAACAAGGCACAGTTCGACGATTTGCAGATCGCCTAATACTTAAAGATGGAGCAGTCCCAATGATAAAGGTTCACGGAACCGCAGACGGTGAGTAAAACTGCTTCAAATGTCTGTGTGTTGTTAACTATCGGCGTGTAAGCTAAGCACAGCAAGTAAACAACATGATCACGTACAGTGAATGTATCGATGGAGCATGCGATGTATGGTGTGTGCTTGTGTGTTTAAATACAGTTGTTTAGCTGGCCACTGTAGGTGTCAGTTTGTTTATTGTAAAACTAAATCATGTCCTCATAAACCACGAGTCTGTCTGTTTACAACACACGCAAAAGCTTCGCGCGCTCACCGCCACACGCACGCCTCCACCCGCTCGGTTTTCCGGAAAGACTCGTACAGCCTATTTTTCTTTATAAATATAATAAAACTAAAGACTTTTTGGAGATATGAAGGATGCATACTACTCTATAGGTACTCAAGATTAACATGAGATTGAGTGAAACTGAGTATTTCACCCCCCCTTTAAGGAATTTAATCCAGGAAAATTAATGAGAAAAATACTTCCGGAACCAAAACCACTGATAACCAAAAGTAAATTGTCCAAAACTGAATGTGTAAAAGCATATGTAATACTGCCGCACATTAAAAGTGTGTTATTAGCAATTCCAATCCTTTAGGGTGACCAATGCAAGTCTATGCACACAAAATGTCACATGTGATTGGAAGAAATTCTGAGTTAGTAATTCTGAGATTATGCTTAAACCTACTGTACATCAGCTGTGTCTGCACTGATCCCTGCCTTTAATTTTGGATTACACTTAAAACCCTGCATATGATATCATTCATTTTGTGTGTTCCACTCTATTTTTAATGGATGATGGTTAAATCACCATTAAAGGAGTAGTTCACTTTCAAATGAAAATAGCCCATGATTTACTCACCCTCAATCCATCCTAGGTACTAAATATATGACTTTCTTCTTTCAGATGAATACAATAGGAGTTATATTAAAAACATATCATGGCTCTTCCAAGTTTTATAATGGCAGTGGATTGCAAACAACAGATTGAAGTTCAAAAATTGTAATGTGTTAAATATGAATATTTTTCTTATACAAACTCATCGTTTTGCTTCAGAAGGCTTGGAGTTCGTTTACGATGGATGGGTGCACGTTTTTGAGCATCAATCTGTTGGTTGCAATCCACTGCCATTATAAAACTTTGAAGAGCCAGGATATTTTTTAATATAACTCAGATTGTATTTTTCTGAAAGAAGAAAGTCATGTACACCTAGGATGGCTTGAGGGTGAGTAAATCATGGACTAATTTTCATTTTAAAGTGAACTAATCCATTAACTAGCTCATTAAATGTGATGCTGTTTATGCAGTCGAGTAAACAGTCTCACACAAGATTTAGCTCAGAGGGAGGCAACGACTGGGATAACATTTCAGTGGCCCGTACTCCTGATCAGAGGTGAAACGACCAGTTTGATTCAGCATCTGATCTCATAGCACTATCCAATCCTGCTTCCTCTCTCAGTAGTTGGGTTCTTTTCCAGCTGTGGGCTCTTCAACTGAAGCCTCTATCTAAGTCAAGCCTTTCATGTTGGGATTCTCAGATAAAGAACATTAAAGGGCTGATCTAACATTCGCTTTAGAAGTCACAAACACAGATTTATGCTCAATGGGTGGGCCAAAAGCCCATTTTCCATGCAGTGCACTGAGTTTTGACATATTAATACTGTAAAGATACAAGCAAACCTTTCAAAGCCAACATCTGAAGCTCAAAAGCAAGCGAGCAGCAACGAGAAACGTCTACTTAATGACTTAAGGTCTGCACAGCTTTATAAAGACATCAATTCTTGGGTAAAAGCTGTTCTTGCACTCTGCTGAGATTACCACCCTTGGCCGACCAACCACATTTTCGTCTGATGTATCGAAACACCAGCTTGTATCCGTATTCACTCTTTTGGGCGTTACAGACATGTCAGCGGACTACAAAAAATGTCAAATGTAATTGAAGGTAAGGCTCTAAACCAGCTCAGCAATCCCACATGTTCTCCGCTCACCTCCACCTACTCACCTCTTTGGTTGGCGATGGTCTCAAGGGCTCTCTTAACAAGAGCAGCCTGATCCTGCAGAACTGACCGTCCTCATCATCTTGGCTTGCTTTTCTCTCACAATTGCTCACATAACAAGTACTCAGTCCGTTAAATCAGGGTGTCTTGAAAAGGACGGTTAAATGTTGCACCTCAGTCTAGACCGAGAAGGGAAACCCACCAGAATTCCTTCAGGTTTTCACTAGGGCTTTTCACAGGAACCCATTGACATTCACTGCTGCTCGTATGAGGGAAGTTCAGTGAGTTGATCTCTCTAGGCTGGTGGGTAATCACTGAGCTAGTGCCAACTGTATTCAGCTCTGCTTGATGGCTGAGCAACCTTGGCCTAAGCCAAGCACTTTGTTCCCCTGCTGTTCCTTAAGCCTATCTGAGGGTATCCAGCCAATTCAGCTGTGTGACCCCTAAAAACAGTCAGTTAGTCATTAACAGGTAACACTAAGAAAGAGAAAGAGAGAGAGAGAAGAGAGAGAGAGAGAGAGAGAGAGAGAGAGAGAAGAGAGAGAGATGAAGAGAGAGAGAGAGAGAGAGAGAGAGAGAGAGAGAGAGAGGAGAGGAGAGAGAGAGAGAGAGAGAAAAAAAATTTGTTGTCCCTGCACAAAACCATTATAAATGAGTGAGTTGTAAGAAATTGCCCTCTCTGCTATTAAACATGAGGGTTTTGATGATATGTGTAGTGTAGTGTAGTGTGGTTGAGTAAACAACATCACTAGTGATTCATACACCTACTCAATAGCTTTCATTCTGTTGGGTTATCCATAGCAGCCATCCCTGTATATTGTCAGGTAGATACAGTAGTAATTCTGACAATTAAGCTTTTCAAAGATGTATTTGTACACATTCAGACATGAAAATGTACATATTCCAAGATTATGCATGAATGAATACTTGTATTTGGCTAAAAGATGTGGTGAAAGTAACCAAGGCCGAGAGTGTTTGAAGTGTGCAAATTCAGACAGACCTGTAGTCATCCCATCTTTTTATACAGAACTTTTTATATAGTGAAGTACCCCCAGGTGAGTCTTTCAATTGCTAAATACAAGTCATTAATGTGCGTTGTGAACTTTTGCAGCACATGTGTTGTCAAACTGATGAAGATGTTTTCCAAATTTGCTGGGGTTTTTTTTCTATTTGCATGTGTCTTCATCAGTTGCAGCACGTTGAGCTCACTTGGCCACCGTAAAAATGAAATGAAATGAAATGAAATGAAATAAAAATTATGACTAGTTGTCATAATATTAAACTGTTTAGTCAGATAACAGTAAACACCATAAAATTATACTAAAATCTTTATTAAAAGCCTTAAAAAACTTGTCACTGCCTAAGCCAAAACTGCATGTGAGTGTGATCTAAATAAAAGTTTATTCAGAAGTTAGACATATAGTTACAGGGTACTTCTCTTAATATGTTAAAAGCAGGAATATATGAGAGCCTAACCTCAGCCAGCCACCCACCACACCTGCCCACACACAAACACACACATTTGCTACAGCATACATACAACTGATGTGAATGGACAATGATAGTCAAAAGAAGCTAGCCAATTAATCTGTATTCATCTGCGATTGCTATCTGCATTTATCTGAGATCATAATCATAGTGTGTTGAGAAGGCTGCTCTCAAACATGAAACTCTCAGTCGCTGTGTATGGGTTATGAGTTTAAAGGGGTGGTTGATTATGATTTCACTTTTTTAACTTTAGTTGTTGGTTTAACTGTTGGTGTTTGAGCATAAACAACATCAGTAAAGCTACGACGCTCAAAGTTCAATGCAAAGGGAGAAATTCTATTTTACAGAAATCGCTTTTTAAGGACTACAACAAACGGCTGGAAGGGACTACAATGAGCTTCTTCACGGGTTAGTGACATCACTAACCCATACATGCCAACCCTCCCGATTTTTCCGGGAGACTCCCGAATTTCTCCCGATTTCCGAGTGCGGGTGCGAGAGTGACACCCAGCCGATGGGTGTCGTTGGTTGTTGCGTTACATCGTACCCAGAAACAATAGTGCTATTTTTTAAATGGCTAACAACACCAGACAAAAAACACTATAGGAGACGCACTTGATTCCTGCCGGTTCCACGGCGCGGCATAAATATATTACAAATAATTTTTGAGCGTGAGAAATACGGGGAGAAATACAATGTGTGGCGGGAGAGTGTGACACAAGACCGAAATGAGTGACTGTCACGCTCAATGCGTGACACTTGAGAGCCCTGCTGATGTGTGATGAAAGCACAAGCAGAACACGGATAAAAGTCTCAAGGTTGGCAAGTATGCACTAACCCTAAAATTTACATAAACCCCACCCCCGGTGAGGGGATTTATAGATTATCATGACAGAATATGCTCATCAATGACTAGAAGGTAGTTCACATCAGCTACATAAATTCACCAACTAACCAATCAGAAATGTCCTTTTGCATTCTACATGTTGTCACTTCTTGAGACTCTCCATTTTTGTCCGAGTCCGGTTTGAACATAAAAGGCTAAAAGTTTTTGAAATTTTCAGTGCGTGTCTGTGTGAGGTAATCGGAGCCCTCTGTGCCGGGAGCAGCCGCTCATTTGCATTTAAAGGGACAC
Source organism: Chrosomus eos (assembly GCA_036326025.1). Classification (NCBI taxonomy): domain Eukaryota; kingdom Metazoa; phylum Chordata; class Actinopteri; order Cypriniformes; family Leuciscidae; genus Chrosomus; species Chrosomus eos. Next base: position 33,222,906 of record CM070824.1, on the reverse strand, counting down.
ACACAAAAAAGTTTTGCTCACCCTCAAAAAGTGACAATTTGAACATGATACAAAAATATCTGTGGGTATCTTTTAGATTTTAATAAGAGGATTACAAAATAAAAAAGCTTTTTCCATATCATATAATAAATGTAAAAACAATCTAAGAAAAAAATTCAAATATTCGGGCAACAACAGGCTCAATATCTCTCAAACTGGGTTTCATCAATGATGAACAGGGTTGCCAGGTCTGGACAGCAAAACTAGCCTAATGGCCAATCAAAATATAGCCCAAAATTAGCCCAATGCGATTTTCTCTTAGGGCCAAAAAATCTGAATTCCAACCCAAGGCAACAACTTACAGTAGGTATAGCCCAATTCCAACCCCAGACTATGAACTATGAAGCACATAAAACAACAACAATAACAAAATCACATAAAAGTGTATAAAATTGTATACAATTCAGAAAATACCCCATCTGGTGTATTCAATGCGGGCACAATAATATTACTAGAATTATTTCAAAAGGTATTCTGACAAAAGCACTGAGACAACATAACCTTAAACTAATTTATATAAGTGACAGGAAACTAATTGCCTAATTACAAACACAATTGCTTGTTAAATGTGTCCTTAACAGATAAATAGCTTGCTGCAAAAAATTGTCACAAATACCATAACAGTGGATGAAGACCATGGTGTAACACTCCTATCATGTATTACATTTTCCAGGAACAAATATGAATGTTTGTCTACATCAGGGCAAAGTCATTTCCTCTCTCTGCAATGTACATTCTGCAACAATTGTGCGGTCAATCATAATGTAATGCAACTCAGCACAAGGGATCTACCAGATCAATGGAAAATTTGTTTTATTTTGCTATTGTAACAGGTACTGTTTAAAAAAAAAAAAATCTGTGACGATATAGACTTAAATCAGATAGTTAAGCCGTCACAGAGACCAGGAAAGAACTGCAAAAGCAGAGGCCAGTTTTCTGGATGCCATCAAGTATGAGAACCAATTTCAGCTCTATACACGAAGGGTGCTCCAGGGCAGCAGTTCAAACATTTTTTCTAGGCGAATCCAACAAATCACATCAGTGGATTAGCCGTCAGAAAAAAACTGTTGTGTTTGAAGCTCTCGGTTTTAATGTTACAGGTCACAAATTCCCTCACAGTAGCCTATGAGTTCAGCTACATTCTGTGCTAGCTTCATAGCAAGACTCACTGTGTGCTTACAGTGTATTACTGCAGATTAGCAGCAGGAGAGCGTGTATGTGTATGTGCTGTATGGTAATGATGGTGGAATAATGAGAGTATGCACTTATTTTTTTCCTGTGCGGTTGCTTGTTATCTCGAAGAGTCAGCAGGCCAGAGCAACAGGCTTCAATCAGTATACACCCACTCATGCACACACGCAAAATATAAGGACACAACAAATATGAAGGACAATTCACAATATGCCACTACTTTCCTAATATAGACCCTCTCAACTGTCCTGATCATTAATTAAGCCATTTGAACATGAACATCCCATCAAAACAGAAGAAATCAGGACATACAGAGACAGACAATTGAACGAATGGTAGACAGTAGGGTGTAACGGTACATGTATTCATCCCGAACGTCACAGGGACGGGACGGTGCAGTCAGAGGACGAAAACAGGGGGTGTATGTGGGAATGCAACGCTGTTTGCTGACCACCACAACAAGTAAAAGAGCAGAAGAAGAAGAGACTATTACTTACACACCAATCCAAAACAAGAGTTCATATGGCATGCAAGAGCTTGCTTGTAGCTTACAGTATACACTGAGTTTCGATTCATTTTTGGGACGCTCCACTATCTTCATGGAAAGGAAACCGGTATGGTAGAAAGTGGCATCCTGTTTCCTTTCTTTATTTTACAAAAGCACAATGTTTTGTTTCTATTGTGTGTACAGTTTCGAATGATGTCTTCCTCTTATCTTTATGACCACAAATGACGGAATCTTTGCATCAGGATAATATTTAAAATGCTAATAATTTAATAATTGTAATCTGTAGCAAACCTAAACATAATGAATATTTCTTTTCCAACTGTACATTATCATAAATTCATTTATATTTATATTTTAAACAACTGATTTTAATGACTTACTTGCATACTTAGACACACAAAATAAAGAATGTCAATATTACCCATTTATATTTAGCCATCGGCTAAAACATTCAAATCAGCTAATCAGTATTGGCCAAAATTAAAATATCATCCCAACCAAAATGCAAAAGAGATCGGCCAAGAGAAAATACACACTATGTGTGAACAAATACTTAACAGAATGTCAAAATCCTCCTCCTCCAGTAGCATGCTTTTAAATACGGCACAGATATGAGGAAAAGCAATCTAAACTCACTCTATTTTTGTTTTGATTTTCATCTCTTTTTTTCTCACCTCACTCTGATTTAATTTGAGAATTGGGAAACATAATGTTCTGCCATCACAGAACAACGGCCAGAAAAGAACCTTGGGCTTATTAAATTTTAATAAGGTTCTCCAGGCAACTTTCCCTCGCCGTAATTGCTTTGTGTATTTCCCCTATGGGGACCCCGCTTCTTGTTTGTTATCGACACAAAGCTGTTGAAATCACAGCCAGCTCTCTCTCACACACACAATTTCTCACCCATTGCCTCACTTACAGTCTCATTTTTTAAAATAATCATTCAAATTAAACATTAATTAAGCTTTAAGTTGATATTTGCATGGCCTAATTACCATCAACATACATGTTCTGTTTCCTGAAAAAAAAGCAACACCTACAGGAGCCGCAAAACCTACCAGATGTCACAATACACATTCTCTCAGGATTCTATTACATTTCCTGTAGATAAATTGTGAGCCCTTAGAAAAAAATTGAGCAGAGAAATTAGCCTGCCTTGCTTATAGCAAAATGACTTTTTTTCAAGGAAGGTGAGAACAAAGAAGGAAACGCAGTCATAACAGATGCAGAGACTCTGTGAAGCGTTAACATAATACACTTTAAAAGTCCCTTAAATGAAGCCTCTACATTTTCTGATTTAGTTGGTGTTTCATTAGTTATGTTTCCATCCAAAGTTGCTAATTTAAATATTGTTTAAAACATTTGTGAATAAATCACAGTTTCCATCCCATGTGTTTAAGAGAACAAAATCATCACTTCCTGGGAAACTGGCGCAAAATATCTGTAATAAAAATGGAAGTCGCTGCAATCGGGGAAAGCCACTCTTTTTTCCTATACATCATAAATGACTTGCGTCTCAGAACATGTAGATTAAAGGCAATAAATTGTGTCATGTTATCTTACATTCGGATGCCTGGTGTTTGGGAATGCAATCATGTGAGACGCTCATGGAATGGAATTAAATCAACATTTGAGATGCTGTGCACTGAAACTGGTCTGGTTAGTCCAGTTATCCAATCACATCAACTGTTGAGGCAAAGTAACGTGAGATTTTTGTAGCACATCAAGGGATTTATTCCGTAAATGTGTTTCCATCATAGTTTATGCACTTCTTATCGGATTAAAAATGTATTCACCTCAATTGAGCACATGCATATTGTTAGAATTTATGAGCATCATGGAGATTCTATCCAGCTGTTTTTTTGATATCCCAAAATGCACATAAGAATAAGCACATGAACATAGTCACATAGCTACTGTCCAGTAGACATGTGCCGGTATTCGGTAATGCGATAAATCGCGGTAATGAATATGCACGATATTGTTATCGCGGGCACTTCAAAATACCGTGAAAAATAATAGATCCGAATTTAGATTTTTAGAATGCGCATTAGCTTATTTTCCATCAACGTTAAAAAAAACCAACTGCGTATATGCTGCGCAAAACACGTGCGCACTCTGATCTAAACAATCCCCACATAAGCACTGTGTGCATGCGGCGCAGTGCGCGCTCTAGTCTAATGTAAACAATCCTCGCATGGAGAAGAAGCATGGCGGAAAGAGGAACGCTGCCGACGATTTATCTTCTTTCTAAAAGCAGGGCTGCCAACTATGAAAGGTAAAAGAGTAGCTAAACTCGAGAACACGTAGATGTGAAAATGAGAACTTCATAGCATTCAGCTGAGACTCACGCAATCAACACTTTTCACATGCTCTCACGCCACATCCATTTTCTCACGCAGAGAAAAATCGCGGAGCAAAGATCACTGACACCGACAGACTAAAGAGAGCAGGTTACTTTTATATGAAAAAAATTCTCAGCTCTCAGGTTCTGTCCATTTTAATACGAAATGCAGACAATAAATACCGTTTTGGCGCTTGTAAATGTGACGTGACACTGTAGCACCTTAGTTCAAGTGAACCGATCATCTTTTTATTTAAAGATATAGTACAACTTCCCGAAAGGTATATACAGGTATGCCTCATACATAATAGATCAATCAGTGTTGTTCATCACGGAAAGAGGTCAATAAAACTGCAGGAGAACAATCGTCACAGAACGTTACATTTACCCAGGGTTCGAAATGACTTCTGACTCTTGGGGGGTCCCCTAAAATGTATGTAATTAAAACAATTCTGAAGACTATCTTGCTACACTGTACGCAAAATTATATGGATCAATGTCAGGGTTTTCTTCTTTACTCAAAATGAGGCAGAGGTGGCAAAATCGTAACACTAGGGGGGTCCGGGGGCATGCCCCCCCCGGAGAACATTTTGTACATTTTAAAGATAAATTCATTAATCTGGTGCACTTTGAGTCACTCGAATCTGTTGTTAAAAATAAATAATAATCCATCCGCCAACCACCCATATTCTTTGATTTAGATATCTGCATCTGATCATCACATTACAAATATTCAATCAAGCATGATAATATGGTAACATATCACACTGAAGAAGGCAGATTTTTTAAAGCAACATTTATTTAAAAATAAAAGTTCTTCTTTTGGCAAAATTAAATTTCCTTTATAGCCTAAACAGACGCTTTACTCCCTTTAAACTTAAATAGTCAATGTTTCATTTTTGTAAACACTCTTGTCTGAATAATTTTTTGTACCTTTAAAAAGGGCACTTTTCCCCTAATTTTATTTAGTGTATGCTCTAAATTTAATTTCAAATTCTTACATTGTATTAATAGGCTACATTCAATTAAAATAATAAGACAGCCTAGCGGCTGTTACCAAACAAATTAAATAATTTACATTGAAAAATTATAACCGTATTAAATGAGATTCTGAGATTGTTTTAAATATTTTTTGAATATACAATTAAGGAATGTTGAAAAGAATGATGCTTTGAAACTAAACCGCCAGTAGGAGGTGGCAGGCGACCGTCTTGAATGAGCGAGTCATTGAGTCATTCATTTAAACGATTCGTTCAAACGGCTGATTTATTCAGAATGAGGAGTTTTAATAATGGGTAATTGAATCTTTGACTCGAGCGAATAGTTCAAAACACTGAATTATTCAGTAATGAATCATGAGTGTTGCTCTGAGATGCGCTGTGGTTCTGTTGTTTGGAACTATTTTCGCTGCTGAAACAGAACAAAAACAGCCATTGCGTCTAAAAATGTAAGTAACTTAATTTTAATTATTTTAACTATTTGTTTATTGAACTGTTATGAAATCAATATCTCGGTTTCAATCGTGATGGCATTCAGGAAAACAGCACTTTGGTCGTGTGTAGGCTATATATTGTTTCTTAACTACAAATGAATATGGTATAACTGCGCGAGCCCCAACAGCGCAACTTTGTTACCGTCCGTACATTAGCGGGAGCACCACAACAACAACTCACTCGGCTAATAGCTGCCCTATAGCTGCCTCGCGCTGTAATTAAATAATTACTGGTATAAATATAAAGTGTCACTAAAGACCTATAATTTTCACAATCATTTTTAATGTTAAAATATATTTGTCGGGGACCCCCAAAATCCAAAAATAAATTCTTATGGGGGGTCCTTAATGACTTATGGAGGGTCCGGGACCCCCCCAGACCCCCCTCATTTCGAACCCTGCATTTACCTCAGGAAAGCATTTAATTACAAGCATGTTATTATTATTAAACTTTATTACAGAAGTCCAATTTAAAAAAAAAAAAAAAAATCAGAAAAGACATTAAACAACATACACAACCCATACAATCCATTACAACCATACAATTTTGTGAACATAGAGTTACAAAATACACCAGTACCAGTGTCTCCACAGCTTTGACTGATACCGTGTAGTACTAACCCTTAAATTTGATAAACTCACAATAATTTCATTTTTAGAGTCATTAAGTCGGCAGATAAATCTATACATAAAATTACGCAACAGCATGTTAGTTGACTAGAAAAAATAGAGAGAATTATTTTTCGCTAATTATGTGCACTATATTACATATTTATTATAGTTTTACTTATGCCATTAGGCTACATAATTGTTATTATAATGAAAACCACATTATATTTAATTTGTTAATTTTAACCTTTAATAATACCAGTTGATAGGGCTTTCTGTATGTTTACAGAAATTGTGAGATATTTTTTTTCTTGAGAAAAATGTACATGTAGGCTATCTACTGTAGCCTACCTAATATTTATCCAAATGAGTTAAGATTGAATCAAGATTGAAATCAAATCAAGAATTGAACTGAAATCGTGTAAATTGTGTTAAGCAATAAAAGTAGCCTATAGCCTACCAGTCACTGTACCATGTAAACATTGTAACATGTTGTCACTAAACTTAATAAAATTCTGTTTAGTTACCAAATGTTTTGACAATCACAATTACACCTATTGTGATGCAAGTTGTTTTTTAGACCCCCCCCCCCCATCCATCTGTTTCTCTTATGTAAATAAAATATCGTGATAATACCTTATACCGTGATAAAAGCTCAATCAATTAATCGCAGCATGAAAATTTGATATTTTACCAGCAAATTCAAATATGCATCTCATGTCTTTTGTAGATTCTAATGGCTGTCTGAGATCCTTTTTGCACATTGCATTAGAGAATGCCTTTCATATTTGGATAGCATTTAGACATTCGTTGTCTGGACTGCATTTACACTGCATTTCAAGTTGCCTCCAATGTAATAGGATAGCGATATAATCACAAACCTGCGCAAAATGTAGAACAATAACATACATCAGAGATTGCATTAGTCATCATCAATTGGATGTTTTAACCTTTTTTAAACTTTAAATTGTTTGACAGATAAAAGGTTATTTTGGTCTATTTATGTTAGAAGTATTTTTAAATATGCCCTTTGAAAAGAGTCTAGAAACGTGAGTGAGGAATTGTATTTCCAAGTAAATGGAAATAAAGTAGTGACCAGATTGTTAAATAGAAGTGTCTGTTGATTTATCACATTGTGAGAGCAAAATAATAATCGCAAGAACCCTAAGCACAGTGCTTGGTAAAAGCAAACACACCACGTTCTTGTGACTTCAATATAATTAAAAATACTGAAAGACAACAAACAGTACCGGTCAATAGTTTGCAAACATTACTATTTCTATTTTTTCTAATTTCTAATTTTCTGTTTTTGAAAGTCTCTTATGCTCATCAATCCATTTATTTGATAAAAAAAAAACAGTAATATTGTAAAATATATATTTTTTTCTATTTGAATATACTTTAAAATAGTATGTATTTCTGTGATGCAAAGCTGTATTTTCAGCATCATTAGTCTTCAGTGTCACATGATCCTTTAGAAATCATTCTAATATGAAAAATTTGATACTCAGTTATTATCAATGTTGGAAACAGTTGTGCTGCTTAATATTTTTTTGGAACTTTTTTCAGGATTCATTGATGATTAAAAAGTTTTGAATAACAGCATTTATTAAAAATAGAAATCTTTTCTAACAATTTAAATCTTTACTATCACTTTTTATCGATTTAACACATTCTATTTTAAAAGAATCCATCAAAGAATCCCTAAGAAGGTATAACAGATTGGAAAAAATTTTTTAGGAAAGCAACTGTTTCAACATCGATAATAAATCAAACACAACAAGTTTCACCAAAAACTGAACACCTCGACAATTATATTTTACTGATCCAATCACAATGAGTGATATTATAGCTTGTAATGCAGTGCTACCTGAATGCAATTAAATCACAAAAACCCATGTTAATGTAAAAGAGGGTATACAGGAAAAAATATAATATAATATTGATAATTATTTTATTTAAGGAAAATATATGTATTATTTCTATCATTTAAATTTTTATTTCACATTTAAATGACATATTTCATCATGTTGAACTATCTGTGCTTAAAATATTACCTGAGCTTGAATATTTTTGTAGCACTACAGTATCTCTTGAGTTAATTACAGTACACCATTAAAGAGTTTGTGTTTGGTTGTGGTTATGAATATACTTACAAAAAAAAGGACATAATTGTTGTCTGACTAACAGCCAGCCATCATGTAAAACAATAAACCACTCAAAAAATCCTTCAGACGCAACTAAATGATTTCTTTGTTCAGCATATATGAACTGACCAGTATCTGTAAATGCAATTTTTTTTTTTAAAGCTCATTCAGCCAAGGGCAGAGCTTTTTGAAGTTTCTCACACAAGGGTTGCATTTCTTCAGAAATGGCATTCTGAGCCCAGCTTTTATATATATTTATATATTTGTATGTTTCCATTAAGGTTCTTAAGCATGGGGTTTGGGCTGAAGCATCTGTGTTTGATCTAAGGAATTGCTCAAGGAATCCAAAGAGGATTGGTATCTTAATTTATCATCACAACAAACTTCAAAAACGGGTTTATTAAAAGCATGGCTTTTTGTCAGAGCTATTTTTTTTCCTTTCTTCTCTCTCTGGGTCATCCAGCATCATCAGTCATCATAAAAAACCTTAAAAGACCTCTCAGCTTAACAGCTGCCGCTCTCTCTTGACAGTTCACGTGAGAGTGCTTATACCCGTCTCACATCAGCACACTCCAGGTGAATGACTGTTGACAGCCTTTTTTTCTTTCTTATTTTTTCTTTTTACTTTTTGACTGGAATTCAGGGGGTGGGGGTGGGGGGCAACAATGCTTTAAAAATGACTATTTCTTTTACTGAATCCGTTCAGCACTGTGGAAGGGATGACTCAAGCAGGCCAGTCATGTTAGCAACCTTAAAGGCATAGCAAAAAAAATCTGCCATTCATTGATCATCAGGGCTCTCAAGTTTTGAAGACAGACAAGAGTGACAACCCTGATGCTAATTATCTGGCAAACATTCTCTAACAGCAGTCAAGTTGTCATTGTTTGTGTCAAAATAGTTGTGAATTTGATGTTACATTAAAACAGGAGATCATGACTTACTGTGTGCTCAAAGTGATGTTTGTAGCTCCAGTGGTTTCCTCTGTGGGTGAACGAAACATTCGGAAGATGTTGTAGCAAAATCACATGAAGAATTCCAGGATATGCTTTTTTTTTTATTGGTTGCTGCGTTAAATCTTACCCAGATACAATTGTGCTATTTTCTGATTGGCTATTGTCTAGCCATTTTTTTTTTTGATTGGCTGATAAGTGGCAGGCTCGACTTAGAACTCCAGGGGAGAAGAGCTTGACTCCTATACCGGGTCCACAGTGAGAGAGCCGCAGCCAGGGAAATTTTGGGCGCTGCGGCATATTAAATATATTATAAATAGTTTTTTCGCGTGAAAAATACAATGTGTGGCGGGAGTGCGTGACAAAAAACCGAAATGAGTGACTGTCATGCTCAATGCGTGACACTTGAGAGCCCTGGATCGCACCTTCATATCTTTCCAAGCCTGTACGAATTTATTTTCTTCTCTAGAACCCAAAAGGAGATGCCTGGCAGAATATTTAAGCTGTTTCAAAATTAATTTGCACAGACACTGTCAAGCTCTAAAACACTTACTGGTGCACTATATTCCAAGTCTTATGGCTTAAATTTCTTTCTTTTGGTATGTGCATAGTGAAGTGCAATGCTCTTGTCCAAGTGGCATTGTTGACTACATTACCACTTTTTTCCAATGACCTATGCTGTCAAATGACCATTGGTGTGGTTTACCGTTTGAGCTCAAAAGACTTCTTTCCTCGAGTACATTTCCTGCTGTGAGGGAACCGCGGAGGCTGCAGGGCTGTCACTGCTGAATAGCCAGTCTTTTGCTCACCGGTGGATCGATCTGAACACAGGAAGCCAGAGACGCCAGGGATCAGACTTCAGGAATCTCACTGCCACTCGACTGCCCGGAGCTCGCGGCACCATGCCAAACATCAGCTCAGCCATCAGGACCAGAAAACTGCAGCATATACAGCACACAATCTCTCTCTCTCAAAAAAAAGAAGAATCATGGCACTATGCTCAGCATCGAGCTCCTGTAATTTTCCAGTCATTTTTTGATCTATCATCTGCCAAAGTGGTAAAGCAGAACGTTTATCACAATGGATGAAATAAGGTAATCACTTACGAACTGATTGCTTTCTCAAAAATTATGAACTTCACATACTCTGATGCAGTGATTGTTCCTGTCTAGATACTCAGCGATGGTTATGGCAGTTCTAAAAAGCAGGTTATTATGGTTGTCAATATAAATGCCCCATTCGACAATCATCAGCAACTACTGTGCAATTTTGAGAAGCTAAGAAAATCTTCACCGGAGTTGAACAGAAATAATGCGCTGATGATAAAAAGCTTTGATTTGCTGAGAATCTTTTTGATGCTTTTCTAGCAGAGATGAAAGTGGAAACAGTAAGTTTTCCCCCCCCCCAAAAAAATTGCCAAGTCTCCTGTTGTTTCTTTTGTTATGTTGCAGTTTCTTTTTAGTATGTTAGACTGACCTCTCCTTGCACAGATATAAACAAACCCATATACCCATTGCAAACCTGGACATAAGCAACTGTGAATAACTTGGAGACTGAAGTGCAGCATAGGTTAATCTTGTTGGTGCTGACCCATGTATACTAAAACTAAAATATTTATTGATACCCAGAGATTCTCTCTGATAACTGAATTGGGCAAGACTTTTCCATTTGAAACTCAAAGTGAAATGAATTTGAATTCAAAATAACCTAAATTCCATTCAAATTTGAAATTATTTGAAAATGACTTTTAAACTCCAATTCAATTAATTTAAAAGTAAATAATATTTTAATATATATTAAAATAAAAAAACAGTGCTTTAAAATTGTGATAATATTAAACAATATAAGTGTTTTACTGTATTTCCGATCAAATACAAGCAGCTTTGGCAAGCACAAGAGATTATTTCCAAAACACATATATTCTAAAGCATTTGACTACTTCCAGAAAGAGTAAATTAACTTTTTTTGTTTTATTCTTTTTTTTGACTGTTTTTAAATGGCACCTACAGAAATGATTCAATGCATTTTATTCATATATAATTTGTTATATACTTAAGGACACTTAATTTCCTCTACAAAATAAATCCAGCATCATGAAACAAATTCTGGATTTATTGTACAGCTGAGAAGGAAGAGAGAAATATTCTATTAACTCAAGCTCAAGGGCTTTTTTTTAATTAAATTACATAAAAGTTTTAACCCTAAGGTCTGCATATTATCACAGAGTAAATCTGTTGTTCACAGTTTAATGGAAATAATTTGTGTACACTGTGGAGTCTAATATCAAATCACATGCGCTAGTTCAGGTAAAATAACATATGGTATAATGAGAAGGTGTTGATATAAAAATATCTCATTCAACAATCAAATCGAGACAGACAATTTTAAAGTTTTAGTGCTAAAAAGCCAATACTTCCTTTAGCCAATACTAAATGATCACTTATTCAAATTTATGACAAATACGCTTCAAATTCCAAGAGCTCATTAAAATGTATAAGTTTGCCGCCGACCTTTTAGGCAGCAGAGATGTAGCAGATTCTACTCTAATGGTTCGGTACTCAAGTCATTTTGAACAGGCGACTGTCGAACACTGGAGAGCATTATTTCCAACAGTTTATATCAGTGTGAATCACGCTACACTCTTTGAATTCCAACAATTCCAAAGATTATGTTACTAATTGATGAACACACTTTGGCGAACGGGCACATTTGAATTAAACATTTTTGGTTCTTTTTTCTCTTCAGCTTTGTGAATGATTTTTGTTAGTCCAGCCATATTCACTGCCAATTTGCATTAGAAATGGAAAATCTTCTTCTAAGTAGGTTAGCGAGTGGAGTTGGGCCATTTTGCATTGTGCCATTTGCCTCTGCGGAGGCGAGATCAAATGGCAGTCACTGTGCCCACAGCAGACAGGGAGCAGCTGCCAGTACGGTGCCCCCCTTAGGACACCTTATCCTCAGTTATGTCCTAGAACTCAATCCCATAACCTCCCTCCACTTCTAGCCATTGCTAGCATAGTGGAATTTATGGGTCAGTGCTCAAGAAGGAGACCAGCAGGAACTATGTTTAAGCGACTGAGAAGTAGCAGAAGGGGACTTTTACATGGGCAATGTCACAGAGCAACAATCTTTCCAAGACCTAGCTATAGAAAATAGGGATGTCAAAAGATCTTTAAGCACTCCTACTAAAAAAACAACATATTTTGTTGTTTTCAGACAGTCGTAGTAGGCATTAACTGGTCTATCTGTCAGGCCATGTTGGTGTTCATCTAGCAAGCCAGCTGAAAAGTTTCCAAAATCTCCCTACAACTAGTCAAGTGACCAGTCTAGGAGACCAGAACACCAGCTTAAGCTGGTTTAAGACATTTCCTCAACAGGTTTTCTGGTCGTATATGGTTTAAAATGGCCTGAACTGGTTTACTATGGTCTCAGAGCCTGACCAAACTTCATCGACATCCCCAGTGATGCACTAAAATGATTTTTACTGAAAACCAAAAATACAGTTTTTTTAATAAGCAATTAATTAATCACATTAAATAACATAAAAAATGAGTTGTATAAAAACTTGTAAATTATAAAGTGTGCAGTTTTTAAGTAAACTTTGTAATGATTTAATTATGTTTCTACTCTAATTCGTTGTTGAAATATAAATATTTAAATGGCCACTGTAATAAAAACTTGTCTTCATGACAGATTTATTCAAACATACATTAAATAATAAATGTTAATTTAATAGGGCATATATATTTAGTGAAATTATTTATTTCTAACTTATGAGCTATGGACATTGAATGGCTTTCCTGAGGTAAATATAACATTTCATGACATTGTTTACAAGTTGTTTTATTGAAACTTTCCACAGTTGAATCACTGACTGAGTGATTATATGAGACTATACATTTCAGTAAGTTTCTTTCAACATACATTATGATGTTCATTAATGGTTATTTCGCTAATGTAGTAAAGAGGAAGAGATGATCGGTTCATGTGCGATTTGCGGTGTTGAAAAGTAACAAAGCACAATTAAAGCTTATTGAGATTATTGGATGGTATGAGAACTATAAATAATGTTTAAGGACGTTTTGTTCAGCCATCAACTGAAAACAGCATAGACTAAAGATCTTGTATCATAAATAAAAATTAACTTATCCACATTGCGTGCACGAAAAAGACAGTGACACCATCAAAATGTGCCATCAGAGAAGCGCCAATTAAATGTCACCCTTTCGGTCAATGTTTTCAGCCCTCCAAAACTGTTTTGGCAGAAACTGAAAATAATTTTTTTCGGCTGAAAATGTTCTGGATGTTGAAATTTTGGTGTATAACAAGTTATTAGGCTGACCCTTCCAACCATTAGACCATTTCTTGAAGCACACCTTTTTATGACGTCCCTTACCCCTCACCCAGTACAGCCTTCACTTCAGTTCAAATCAGGACAGCTCGTATTGGAGGTCATGTTGCAAGTGTGTACCAGTTCACCTGAGCGCTCTCTCTCTCTCTCTCTCTCTCTCTCTCTCTCTCTCTCTCTCTCTCTCTCTCTCTCTCTCTCTCTCTCTCTCTCTCTCTCTCTCTCTCTCTCTCTCTCCTCTCTCTCTCTCTCTCTCTCTCTCTCACACACACACGCACACAATCATACACACATGCACAAGTGTTTGCCTCACCTTGCCGACCCTTCTCTTTACTGAAGGGAAACACTCTCCCTAGCACTGAAACAACTGCACTGTAATTACCGTCATTTGTCAAGTGTGTGCCTGATTTATAGTCAATTAAAAATACCCCAAAAAGTGGCAGTGGGCCTTGTTGTATGTGGGCCGTGTGATTAATGTTGTACAATTACAGCTGTGAGAGTTGCGTGAGCTGGAGAAAGCCATGTTGAGAGACAGAGGGGCTTACATGGCTAAAACAGAGATTAGATTACCACAAAAAATGCCACTTTTGAACCAGCATATATTTTTTTTTACTTAATTTAAAATATGTTTTTATTAAGATGTTTAATGTAATGTCTGTGTATATAACTTGTTCATAATTTTCAGGTAAAAGCGGGCGTGGCCATTTGTAATAGTAATGTGTCTGGCTTCCGATGTCATTCACTTCCAGTTATTTTAGCTGTAAAAAACAGCTCATTATGCTGCTAGATATTGCAAACTGGTGTTTCTTACCATATCATTTTAATGTATTGCCTTAATTATAAATACAGTTTACTGCACTTACTGTTATATTCTTCTCGTTATTTCCCTATATTGGCTAACATATCGTAAATCTCGCACATTCACAGAAAACCTCTTCCTTCCGCGTTGAAAAATAAGTTGGATACCATCAGGTTGGAGGTTTCTTCAGCAAAGGTTCTTGTAAGCTGTCATCATCTCTTACCACTACAATCACATACAATACATTTATGTTATTTGCCCCTGAAGTGAACTGTCATTACACAGCCAGTAAAAAAAACTCACTGTAAAGCGTGCTTATGTGCCTTCAACACACATGGAAACACTTATGCCTGTAAACTCAAAGATCTTGAGGCTATACCCCAATTAAATTTACTTAAAACCAGTAAGCAATGCAGAAGGCTGAGTGCACTTAAGATGGAACAATGATAAAGCCAAGCACAACACAGTGGAGGAAGTCTGAGTTCCTTCCAGGAAGCGGTAGGCTACTCCAGAGCTAAGAATCAGTGCCAGGCCTGAACAGACACACTACTGTATGGACTGAGAGCTGAGGAAGTGAACACAAGTGATGATGGCTAATCAAGACTGTAACTCAGAATCTTACTGCCATGCATGCGATAGTGAATCACACACTGCTTGTTACAGTGACAGTCAGTATTCGGTCTGAGGAATGAGGCTGGTGCACTGTTTTTGGCCTGCATGATGTAATGGTGAGCAAGATGGAGGTAAATGTTTGAACTGCCAATAGGGAGTTAGAGTCTGTCGGAAAATGCCCCAGACTGAAGCAACAAGTACACTTACATTAAGAAAAAACAGAACTATTTGCAAGTGATGTTATCAAGTCTAATGGGTAAACACTGAAAAAAGGGGGTCTTAAGTTTTAAGTGCAGGGCTCTTCAAAAAGGACTGCCAGAGGGCATGGGGCAGTGCATGGTCCCGATTGGGCCAGTGCAGTATTGTCATGAAAGTTTGTCATTTGCAGTTTTTTTTAAGTCTTGCCAATACAAACTTTCAAGTGACACAAAATAAAACTGAATTCGTTACTCGCACACTATGTGAGAAGGCTAGTCTACACACACATCCGAAGAGCACACCCAGAAAGTCGCCCCTCAGACAGTGCACAAATACTAAATTGAGTTCTCTTTCACATATTCTTGCGCTTGAAGAACGGACAAATTCACACAAACTTATGTCAAAGTTTCAGAGTATCCAAGCAAACAAAGTCGGTTATGGCTTAAGTGAACGTTAAAGGGCACCTATTATGGAATTTTTAAAATTACCTTTCATGTAGTGTGAACAAAACAAAAACACCCTGCAAAGTTATATATATGAAAGTTCACTGTAAAAAAAGTTATTGTCTCTCAAAAGTATGAGTCGACTCTGAGTCAATTTCCTTTTCGTTGTGACGTCAAGACGGAAAATTATAAAATTGGCCATTCGTGACCACAAGACGCTGTGTCCTGAAGTGCGAATCAAACGCAACCTTTTTTTCACTGCCCAGCGACGAGCATGTGAAGAATCAGTGGCTAGAGTTTATATTTACAACTATACCACACAAGTATAGGCCGAACCTTGTGCTGTGTTCATGTCATTTTAATGACGATTGCTTTACAAACACAACTGACTGGGTCATCTGACCAATCACCGCCGATTAGCGTCACGCAAAGGAGGGGTTTCATTTGGGAGTCAGTGAGCAAATCAGGTAAAAATAAATGCATATTATAATTACGAATAATTAAATGCATATTATAATTACGAATTACATAATTACGAATGAGAGAGTGAATGGGTGAATGTGAGGCAAATTGTAAAGCGCTTTGGTGGCCATTGGGTCTGTGAAAGCGCTATATAAATGCAGTCCATTTACCATTTACCATATAAGACAACAAAAGTGTTTTTTTGTCATTGCATGCATGTAAAACTGTTGTTGGGGACTCCCAAAACAATATTAGGAACATTGTAAATGCCATAATAGGTGTCCTTTAACAGTTGAGAAAGAAAATGCATGTGTAACAGTATATTGGTCCTACAGTAACAGCAGCCTAATAAATCTTTTGCTGTCTGTGTTTTTAATGTTAATCATACAACAAAAGATAAAGAAAGAAAATATCTCCCTGCCCTTGACTGTATAAACTTTATTATCCACCCAGGCCATGTAGAAAAAAAAATCTTAGCATTGAGCCCTGAATAGACTGGTTGCATCTAAGAAATCAAGTTGGCTTTATAAAAGTTGTATAAATGGTGGATTCAAAAATTACAAAATCAACTGATACAAAAACATCCAATTTTGGGGACAATTGTCATTGCTCACAAACATAATGAACTTACTTTGTCAATTGTGCTCTAAACTAATTTATTTTGTTATTATCAGACAATCTTTCAAAGAGGTACGTTTTTGCAAGAATATCTAGATGATGTGATTTATAGTGCAATGAGAAAAGGATAAATTGTCCAGTCTTCAGGCTGTGACTCAATTCTCAAAAGTGTCACCTTCTACTTTGATATGTGATCTCTCTGATCCGCGTAGGGTGATATTCTAATTTCCCAGTGGCGGAGGAGTTTGTATTTTTGGTGCGACCAGCTGTGGGATAAAAAGTGTGTGAAATTGGAGCTGGTGTTGAATTAACGGTGAGGGGCTCTGGGAGAAGAAAAGATCAATCTCATTGGCTTTCATAAAATTGCATTCCATTTTCCTTCTTCATTATAGTGTGGGACGAGGAGAATGGCGATACCTATACGGTGAGTATCCAGAGAAATGAGAGCACTCCACTTTATTTGATTTTCATTTTAGCAATATAAAAACGATATCCCATTCGAGAGAATGCCGCACTTCTATAAGCGCAGGCTCTTATTGGCAAGGGTTCCTGAAAATGACTTTACTCCTAATTTAGGTGTGGGGTGGGGGGGGGGGGGGGGGGGGGGTAATCGTGTTTCACTTAGATTAATCTTTGAACTGACTTCTCATTTTACATGTCGATTTTCAAGTCAAAGTTCTAAAAAATGTATCCGCATACATTCATACTATATATATTTGCAAATGTCTATAAATGAGAGCAATATATATATGCTTTATATTATATATAACCATATAAACCATGGTTTTGGTGCAAAGATTTGCAAGAATTCTGTACCCATATGTTTTAAAATACAGTGTTCCTTCATATGCATTTTGACATTTATGCATGTTTGCAGTCTCTCTGTGAGGTAAATTAATTAATTTTGTTGACCCAGGACTCTCAGGTGGTTAGCGTTGACCACACTGTAAAGAGATTGCTGTAAATTTTACAGTAACTTACTGGCAGCTGGATGCCAGTAATTTACTGTAAAATGTTTTACAGTATTATTACTGTATTTTCACTTACAGTACACTGTACCTTTACTGTAATTTCAATTACAGTATCTTTACTGTATTTTCAATTACAGTATACTGTACCTTTACTGTATTTTCAATTACAGTATACTGTACCTTTACTGTATTTTCAATTACAGTATACTGTATCTTTACTGTATTTTCAATTACAGTATACTGTACCATTTACTGTATTTTGTGTTACCGTATTGTCATTTACAGTATTAGTATTGAGTTTTTTTTTGTTTTTTACATGTTTACCCCACCCCAAAAATTACAACAACTCATGAACATTTGTCCTTAAAATATTATTTTTAATTGTTGAACATTTTGTTTTTAGAAGTACAAATTACAAATCTTGACCTCAATAGCTGAAAAAAAAAAAAAAAAAAGGCAAAAATCACCAAAGTCCATAGAACTAATCTCCTGGGGACCATTTGTATCTGTAGCATGGCAAAAACGTGCGTACACGCACTGAAAACCAAAACAGGCCTTAAAATAATAAAATACCATAAAAGTCAGTTTGTGTTGTTACATTTCAGTAATTTTGCCAGTCAAAGTTGACAAGCTCTCTGATGAGAAACACTGAGGAGGTTCAGGCTGATGCTTTTTTGTGTGTGGATCTTTCCAGATTTCCATCTGCTCTGTGCCTTTAGTGTTTGGTGCCATCAGAGTTGATTCTGAGAATGAACCTGCAAGCACAAAGGGGAAAAAAATACATTAATTTTGAGATCGGTGTTGTCAGAATTTGCCCTAACTCTCAAACTTAATGATGCATGTTATGTTGATAAAAGCAAAACATCTGATTCTGAATGCACCTACAGAGATGGTACATAATTACCTCATAATCTATTACATTCGAATCATTTAAGCTTCATTCTTTCACAATACATTCCTGTGTAGCTTCAAAAGTAGAGAAAGATGCGAGAATGCTGAAACAATGAGTTTGATTTCCAGGGAATGGATAACTTAAAGGAGAACTCTGGTCAATTTTAACATTGAGCTCATTTTTTGTACATTTGGAGTGCTGTCAGTACAGAGAACAATGACAAAAATTAGGGATGCACTGAATATTCGGCCACCGACTTTTATTACCGAAACAATACGGCCGAAATGTTGTGATGACGTCGGGTTTAATTTATCACCTGAAATCCAAACATTCCGATCGCTACGCTGAATATGAGAGGAACACGGCCCAGAGAGAGAGCGCGCGCGAGAGAGAGAGAGAGCGCGCGCACGAGAGGTACGGAGAGAGAGAGGGAGAGAGCGCGCGCGCGCAAGAGGTACGGAGAGAGAGAGAGAGTGTGCGAGAGATACACAGAGAAGAGAGAGAGAGCGCTACGGCGCTCTGCAATCAAATACGATTTTAAATAGGCTTAGTAAAAAATAGTAAAAAAATAGAAAAATCAACGTGTTGCGAACCTAAATGCACTTTGAGAGAACATTTAATTTTAAAACCTTTCTGCAGGCCAATAGACCTGTACATTATTATTTAATGTACACATGAGTGGGGTCAAGTTACCATTTTAGTTTGAATTTTATTTTATACTGTGCATTGTTGCAATATGCTAAATAAATATTTGGATAATTTGTAATTGATTTATTCTTTGAAACTTTAATATTAATTTATGCAATTGCAATGCCTTGATTTTAGTAAAGTTAGTACACAGTCATAGCCATAAATGCAATGGTAGGCCTACTAATAATTGGCATAATTTCTTTCGGTGTTTCGGTTTTCGGCCTTGGTTTCCTCTTTTTCGGTTTTCGGTTTCGGCCAAGAATTTTAATTTCGGTGCATCTCTAACAAAAATCAGTGTTTTCTATACCGTGTTATCCTTTTTTTTTAAATTCGCATCCTGTTGACTTAAACGGGGCAAGTTCTAAACCTGCTTTTAGCCTCTTAACATCCTTGATGTGTCATTACAAGTGCACAGCCATGTGAGTGGTGTTATTAAGAGTGACCACGGTCAATCTGACTGCAGTAGATTTGAAAGATATGAATAAAAATGATGTTTATTCAGCCAGCTCACATACCTGTGTTTTCTTCCTGTTTTCGGTCGAAGTCGACAGTAGTCTATTGTCGAGTTCGCGCCGTGCGCGATCATTGGTAACTTGTAATGACACATCAAGGATGTTAAGAGGCTAAAAGCAGGTTTAGAACTTGCCCCGTTTAAGTCAACGGGGTGCGAATTTTAAAAAGAGGATAACACGGTGTAGGCAACAACACCGATTTTTGTCGTTGTTCTCTGTACTGACAGCACTCCAAATGTACAAAAAATGAGCTCAATGTTAAAATTGACCGGAGTTCTCCTTTAATAATAGGAACATGCCACCGTTTTTTGAAAAAGGTGGTTTTCACCGTCTCCCCTATATTTAGCAAACGCATTTTTGTCTCAGTGCATGCATTGTCTTAGTCTGGCAGTGCCGCCACTAGCTTAGCTTTGCATAATAAATGGAACCCTTTGTTGCCGGATAGCATGTTGGGAGTAAAAGTGATTAAAAAACTCAATTACTTTTTGTGGCCTGCGTATTGACCCTTTTACAGCCCACGTGATCAAATAGTTTGGCAACGGAAGTGGTGTTGTTTCCCACTGGCTCTAACGTGTTAGCAACTCCTAAAGTTTATCAAAACGGTTTCCCAGCATCAAAATGTCTGGTGTTGCGTTTACGGTTGCACTAATCGATATTCCACCATGGGACTTAAGTTTTATAGGATTCTGACAGGATCACGGCCGTTTCAGAAGAACCGGCGGCGCCTGTGGCTGCAGGCGATTAAACGTGTTGATTGGAGCGAGGACATAATAAAAAAATGCTCGCGTCTGCAGCGCCCACTTTATATGGGCTGATTCTCGCCATACTTCCGTTGCCAATTTGCGCACGCATACGTTGCCACGTCATCAATGTGTACAAACAGTAAAAGGGTCTATTCACAACGAGTGCAAATAGCAATGCAGATTAAGACTAGGCGATTTCCTAGGCAGATGTTGACTTGGGACGGAGCACAGGCGAAGCACTGCTACTTGGTCACAGAGATATCACGCAACACCTGAAATCCCCCAACTTCCGTCAACATACCGGCATGAATATTAGCTGGCTATTTTTCCTACAGTAGACATAGTGAATGGCGATAAACATGGCTGATTTCGTGAGAGACGAAGAGGGTGACTTCTCAGACAGCCAAGATCCAGAACCATAACTCTACGAACCAGAGTTTTCAGAAGAGGGGCTGCGTGCTTTGGAAATAAGACAGACAAAAGGAGGTTGCGATTGTTCAACAGCCTGAGGGCGTGAGGATGAGAGCCGACACTAACTGGTGGTGTGAGTGTAGGAATATGCCAGCCTATGCCGACTGAAATAGAGTATCTGTGCTTTGGCGAGTGGGACAAGGTACTGCCATCGATGACCAGGCTCAACGTGTCAGATCAAGATGAGGTGCCCGCAGTTGTGTCTCAGCTACCGAGGACTTCTCTGCATTGATCCATCCTATAGTCTTCGACTTTTTTGAGAACTCATCTTCTTTGTCTCTCACAAAATCCGCCATATTCATCGCCATTCACTATGTCTACTGTAGGAAAAATAGTTAACTAATATTCACACCAATATGTTGACGGAAGTTGGGGGATTTCAGGTGTTGCGTCATATCTCTGCGCCCAAGTAGCAGTGGTTCGCCTGTGATTCACCGCAATATAGTCCCAAGTCAATATCTGTCTAGGAAATCGCCTAGTCTTAAAGGAACACGCCTTTTTGGGACTTTAGCTTATTCACCGTATCCCCCAGAGTTAGATAAGTCTATACATACCTTTTTCATCTCTGTGCGTGCCGTAACTGTCTGACGCACCCACCGCTAGCCTAGCTTAGCACAAATACTGGATGTAAACGGCTACAGCTAGCATACTGCTCCCAATAAGTGACAAAATAACGCCAGCCTTTTCCTATTTACATGTTGTGATTTGTATAGTCACAGAGTGTACAAATAATAAGGTCACATGAGACACAGCCATATTTTAACCATATAAATACTGGGAACTATATTCTCAGAGGGCGAAGCACTGCTACTTCTGTGGAGTGATTTGCTCGCAGCACTTGAGAAGCCCTGTAGTGAGGAGCAGAGAGTTTGCTCAGAGCTGCGGTAATCACTCCACAGAAGTAGCAGTGCTGCCTTCTGAGAATATAGTTCCCAGTATTTATATGGTTAAAAGATGGCAGTGTCTCATATGACCTTATTATTCAGGGTACCCCCAGGATCCTCCAACTTAAATTCAAGGCTTTTTAAGACCTTTTTAATACCATTTCAAGTGAAATTCAATGCCAACTTCGTACCCATTCCGACAGAAGTATGAGGGGAAAATGTCAAATCTGTATACATTTTAAACCCTAGAAAATAATTATGTACAAGGAGGCTACTTGAATTAAATAAAACATTTTACTTAAATTATATTAAATTATGTATTAAATTTACTTAATATTTAATACATACGCAACAGCATTGTAGCGCGCACGTGTATGTAGGCCAGTGTTAATTTTGGCAGCCATTTTTGATTTAGTCTTCAGACGAAAATGCTTATTGGTCTTAATCACATTTGAGTCATCCTGTTTTTTATAGTTGTAGTTGACGAAAAGTCTTTGCATTTTTGCACATCAGAAAATGTCATAATTATTCTCTCTAGGCCAATTCAATTAAGCTTATGAGAAATTATTGACAGAGCACTCTTAAGCAGTAGCATTTGTGCAGTTCTACATAATTATCCCTTTTCCTAAGTTCAGTGGTTCTCCAGTGTTTTAGAGTACTGTACCCCCTGGACCCCCTCTCTTCCACTTAGACGGCACTCACACCTTTTTCATTAAGGGTAAGATTTGCCCACTTAAATAAATTTTTCCATTTAATTTTTTACCTTTGTAATAACTTAAAAAAAATGCTTTAAATAAAACAATGTTCATTAAATTGGCAATGTTAAAAAACATTAAAATCGCCAGTAGGTGGCGGTAACTCACTATCTTTATGAGTGAGTCTGAGTCATTCATTCATTGAATCTCACGATTCGTTCAAAGCCACATATTTCGTTATAGAGCAAGCCTGATAATGCTGTTTTAAATGTAGTACATGATTTAATGTTACCCTTTTTTCTTTTCTTTTTTACTGTTGTATAAAATCAATGTCACATTTGAAATCGTGTGGATAATCGGGAAACATTGTATTCTTGCTCGTATGAACACTGCTGGATATCAGCCTGCATTTTGATCGCAGATTTAGTCGCACAAACAGCGTAAGCGGCTCGTGACAGAACACAGACCAACTGAATGACACTTTAATTTAAGTAGAAAATCTTAAAGATCGCTGAACTCCAGCTTGTCTGTGTTTTCAGATCATCCGCGCTTCTTCAGCAGTGTAGAGAGAGAGAGAGAGCGCGCGCATGGTTGCCAGATACTGTTGAAAAGACCGGGTAGAAAATATGTTCTTTTAACAGAAAAGCTCTTATTTGGGGTTTAAATTTTGTCATTTGTGGCCACAGCGGATTAAACTAGGCTAGGTACTATCTTGTTCTGTACCTCACTTGCCTAGTAACCATAGTAACGGGTGCGCACGCGATCGCTTTTTCTGCTATGACGTGGAGCGCGAGGTGCACTCAACCAAAGAGTATACGTTCTTTGACTCAATGCTGCGTGCATATATTTTGAATTAGCCTACATTAGTAACAGTTAATTTTGTTACGGTATGAACTTAATCCTAGCAAAGGCAAAAAAAAATAAGACCTTTGTAACGAAATCCAAGACTTTGTATACTAAATTCAAGGCTTTTAAGGCCTTAATTTGAGATGATCAAATTCAAGACTTTTTCAAGGCTTTTAAGACCTGCGGGTACCCTGATTATTTGTACACGCTGTGACTATACAAATCACAACATGTAAATAGGAAAATGTGGGTGTTATTTTGTCACTTATTGGGATTAGTATGCTAGCTGGAGCTATTTACATCCAGTCTTTGGTCTAAGCTACTGTAGGCTAGTGGTGGGTGCGTCAGAGAGTTACGGCACGCACGGAGATGAAAAAAGTTATGTATGTATCTCACTCTGGGGGATACGGTGAAAAAGCTCCCCAAAAGTCGGGAGCGGACATGCTATCCAGACATGCTATCCGGCGGCGCTGCCAAACGCGAATAGAGCGTAAAATTCTCGTCTACCACGTCTAGTTGGACGCTTGAACATTTAGAATCCAATCGCGTGTCCAAAGCTAAGTTGACACGCGTAAAAAGCAAGTGTTTGAAGCGAAATTGACACGCGTCAGAGGAGAAATCCGCTTCTTGTGGAGGGGCAAGTGCTAGACGGTTGTCTGTTTGCAAGATGGCTGATGTTGATTGACCTCTAGAGGTGCATAATTGCGTCTTTACATTGACTTAACATTTAAATCACTCGCACCAGACGTTCTATTCGCGTTTGGTGTGAACGCACCTTAAGACAATGCATGCACTGAGACAAAAATACATTTGCCCACTTATCTAAATATAGAGGAGACAGTGAAAAAACCCTATTTCAAAAAACGGTAGGGTGTTCCTTTAAACTTAAATACAATGTAATTCCTTTGGATAAAAGTGTCTGCCAAATGCATGAATGTAAATGTAATGTAAAAAATATATATATTTTGGGTTACCTAATTCTGCATTCGACAAAATGGACAGTTAATGCTGAAGAAGAGTCTGTTAGCTGTAGTAGCTGGATGATGATTCTTTATAGTCAGCATCCATGTTTTTGCTTAGAGAACAGACTCTCCTGAAACAGACAAAGTCACAGCAGCCTTTTAGTGTTATTATAGTTCACAGAAATAAAATACAATGACAAAACGTATTACTAACAACAACGACATGAGGGGTAAAGATGATGTAAGATATGATGTTGTATGGTGTTTATAGTTTTTTTAATAAATTAAACAACATTTAAACTATTAGTTAGCAAAATTTTGCTATATTGATAATGGTATATTGCTAACCCTTTCCTCCTCCTCCTCCTCCTCAAACGTCAACCTGTTCTGTATATTAGTGGAGAGCGTCCGCAGTGATGTACAGTCCGGAGGGAATGGCTTCTGCAAATTCAAAATAAAGAACAGAAACTGATGAATGATTATTTAAAAGCACTTTAACTCTGCTGCCTGGTAAACCCGTTTTCTCCCCTTCCGTTGGTTTCATCGGGAGTTACATTATATTATGTTTGCCTGCTAAACTAACGCATAATTCTGCTAATTTAGTTGATGTCATCTTACCCACCTGTAGATGTCATCACCATTAGGACGGCAATCACAAGAAAAGACTCCAAAACACACCTCCGACATTGCAGACATGATTCAGGCCACAAACTTGAAAATAAAAACAAAAGATGTAATTAACAATGGTGTCGCTTAAACGGTTAGTTTACTTAAAAAATTAAAATGATATCCATTTACCATTTACTCAGCCTCAACTTGTTCATAACCTGTATTAATTTATTTCTTGTGCTGTGTACCTAAGAAGATATTTTAAAAAACATGAGTAACCAAACTAAACCAAACCAGACATCCATAGTATTTTTATTTATTTATTATAGAAGTCAATGGGGACCAGCAAACTGTTCCATTACCAACATTCTTCAAAATATCTTCTTTTATGTTCAGAAGAAAGAACTTCATGCAGGTTTAGAACAACTTGTGGGCAAGTCAATTATGACAGAATTTCTTTTTGAGGTGCACTATTCCTTTTAACTTATTTTTTCACTTTAGCTCACTGTTAACGTTGTTACATCTCCCTAACTAGCTAAGTTGTGATAAATAGGGGACGGAAGTTCACGGAACATACGTTATTATTATTCTCTGTTTAAGTTTACTTCGGCTTATTTAAGTGAAGTTAACCTACCAGTTGATGTTATGACGGCAATGAAAAGGCTCCAACACACACCTCCATCGTTGCAGACAGCAGACATTATACAGATCACAAACCTGAAAATAAATCAAAGCATATACGTAAAAATCTTGTTTAAAAGCCTCACTTAAACAAATGTTTCGTCTATCTCACTTTACCTCAGTATTTCACCACGACACGTTAGTTCGTTGCGGTTAACGTTAGCCTAACCGACGACTCCGCCTAGCGAGCTTACGTTAAAGAGGCAGAGATATGTACAAACGTTATTGTTATCGTTTTAACTAAAGAATATTTCGGATAATATAGGTGAACTTATTAGCTTACTTACCAGTTAATATTATCACCGTGACGGAGATCCGGCCGACTGTCAGGGAAAAAAAAGGCACCAAAACCATTCCGACGAAAACAAAAAGACAAATCATGTTAGTTTGCTGTTAACATAAATGAAAACATTTGCAAATTTTTGTTTTACATAAAATAGAAATAATGTACTAACCTTTTTGGAGTTACCGGTAGGCTACATCTTTTGTCCACATTAACGGCCACTTCAACCAATACAGTCAAAAAAATTCAAAAGAAATCTCTCTTGCCATTGGTCAGTTTTACGCGGGCTAGTTCACTACTGTAAATTGATTTACAGTAGAGAAGAATTACAGTAGTGACCATATATTTTCCCATAATCCTTTGCGGTTTACAGTAACATACTGTATAAACATTTTACAGTATCTTACAGTACATATTACAGTAAAATACTGTTCAAATTACAGAAATCAGTTACAGTGCACCTCGAGACTGCCTCCATCTGCATAATTACTGAGCAGGCATGGCCAAACAGGAGGAGAGTAGAGCAGTGTATTTACATAAATCTGCATATGTCACCTGCACAGCTGACTGCCTCTGACACCAGCTATGAGTCACCAGCCACACACCTGAAAACACATGCTCACACGCACAGTCGCACACACACTGTAAATGCATTCGGCACACAGAAAGACTGTGCTCATTATAACCTCATCACTGCTATACCATACACTTACAACAACACTCGTATCAGTATCGGAATGATTACGCTTAATTTTAAGGGTATAAGTGTAAACAAGTCATATAATTGTGCATATAACATCTGTATAAACTCCTGACAAAGTAATGTTAATCAGTCCCACTATGGATTGTGTCTGAATAAAGGCCCATCGAATGATATAAATGGAAGCTTTAGCATAAGTTCTGCCGGAACACTCAATTGCTACGTCACTTATTACCCTCACATTTGCGTTTCTTTTTTGCTATTGATTAAGTTAGAGTGTTGAACTTTCTTCTCCAGCATCATATCCTTCTGAGGTCCAGAATGACAGCACAGTTGAAAAGTTAGTTTGAGCTGCCCCCATACATTTATAAATACAAAGAGAACACTCAGGCCAGTTTTCTTGTGTAGCAGTACATCCTGCAAGGTTCTTAAGCCTAGACCATGCAACAAATAAGCTTCATGAAATCCAAGCCTTCTTCTCTGACTGAATGATCACGCTTTCGCAAACAACATAACATGGTAATGCCATCGTTTATATATTGGTTTACTAGGAAAGTTATTTGCCTACATGTGCGAAGTTGAGTTCGTTTTGTGTGTTGTGCTGTGCTGACAGGAGCATATTCATGGTAATAGAAGTGCACAGTTGTTACAGGGTGACTCAGTAAAGCGGAACTGAGCTCTGTCTCCATGTGCATGGATCGCTGGGTCCCTAGATGACAGAATGCCTCAGTGCCCTTCCCTATCGAATAAAATAGAATAGAATAGAATAAAAAGATTGAAACTCCAGGCTAGATTGTCCATCTTGCTGAATTGGTGATAAAATATATATTTTTCCATTGGAAAAAATGGCACTTTTCATTGCATTTTTGCCCTGGTGACTGCTTTCGTTTCTTTGTCTGTTAGCTTAATGGTGTTGAGTGGTCTTCTATGTCAGTGTAATCATGTTCTGTAGCTTAAGTAAATTGAAATTCAAAGGGAACAATCTTTTGTAAGGACTGCCACCACTCTCACTGTTCTAATTACATGGATCAATGGCTCTCCCCAAATACAAAAACTTGGAACACAGCGGTCAAACCGGCTCCAAATCGGTGACTGTGTGCAAACTCAACAGTCATGCCCAGTCTCACACACCAACACAAACGTTCACAAAAAACTGCATTGGATTGTAATGTTAAACAGCAGCATCCGCAGTACTGTTTTGGCAAACTACAGTGCCCATTATTCCTCTTTTAGCTGTGCAACCTGTTGACACGACTGTCAATTGACAAAAAAGAAAGGCACTTTGGCAGATACTAGATTCCCACTGGGGCCCGAAGCAGTGCCAGATAGACATTACTGCCGATCCCAGAGGAGTCGTAGAAAAGCTTGAAGACATTACTGTGCATCTCAGAGAAGACACAGTCCAGTGAATTGTGACAATCAAGAGGAACAGTTTGTTGATGTTTTTTTGTTTTTTTTGAACGAGAACTGACAATCATCATAAGAGATCCCATTGAGCCTGATTAACCAATCAAATCACTCACACCTTTCTGTTAAAACACAAATACTTCAGGTAACAGCCTTAAATAACCTTCAATGTACTTGAGAATTAGATTGTTAAATGCTAATTAATAGGTCTTAAGTATAATAATGTTAAAAAATGCTCCTCCTTATTTATTTATAAAAAGTCTAAAGTAAACACAGAATTTCGGAATGACAACCATTGACCAAATTAACTTCTGAAAATGTCAAGTAGTCAAAACCACATATATTGTTCATAAAATATGTGAACAAAAACTTGTTACTTCAGTAATGTCACTCTCTTTCGGTTGCTGCCTTCTTATCTGAGGTGCTACAAAAATCACAGAAATTAAAACAGGTACATCTCCATTAATTTGCACATTTTCATTTTCCCCATCATATTTTCCTTCCACGATCTGAGCTTGTCAGAGCTTGCAAAAAAAGAGACTTGCAAATAATGCCAAATATGCGAGTACATTCATAGCCCCAAGAACTTAACGTAATTGTTGATACTTTTAAGCAATAGAGTAAACAGGGCGGCACAGACAAGAACTCTGTTTAAAATTTTACAAGCACAAACGAACAATAGATGGAGAGAATGATGGATGGATGGATGGATGGATGGATGGATGGATGGATGGATGGATGGATGGATGGATGGATGGATGGACAACTGGATTAAATTCAAACAATTTCAATTTCAACCAGTGACCCATTCATACTATTTTGCTGACTGATAATGAATATCAAGGTAGGCAATACTCTATTATATTACATATTATATTATTCTTTTACACTACTATCTCACATGACTTATTGCATTTTCCGCAAAAGGGGATCAGTGTAATACAAGCACCCCACACTCCATCCTGCTTGAGTGAAGCCACTGTCTGCTTTCTCTCACTGCAGCACTGACCTCTGCAGCATGTTCGGTCCCTTGTCTGATTTCTAATTACAAGCAGTACAGGACCTCTGGACATCTATGCATTTGCATTTTTTCATTTATTTTCTACATTTTTTTATGTTATGCTTAAGGGGTGGGTGGCTTACAACTCCACCAGGCAACACATAGTTTATAATTTATCTGGAAAACTGATTAATATGTTGTTGCTCTCAAAACACTCATGGTGAAGCCTTTTTCATGCAGGGCAGTGTATGAGTATCCTGTGGGGACGTACATGCTTAATGTGTAATTAGACTGTAATTTCATTAATCACTCTGGTTCTCTGGGTCTCGGGAGAGTTTTATTGTGTGAATGTGGAGACCTGTGAGGAAACGACTCCGTTATTAGCAGTTCTCACATTCTGCTTTTCCTTTTCTGCTGGTTTAATGTCATTGTTCCAGTCTGAAAGGGACAATGTTGGCCGTTCTAAAGTGTTTCGATGAAATCTATCTTAAATGCCTCTGAAAACTATGACACAGACAGAATCTGTCTGGATGTCGGCATGGTCTGCCAGAATCTTTATGTGAATCTTTATGCAGAAAGTTCTATGATGCTGCAACGGTTACAAACAGCAGATGCTGGAAGAGACGAGAATCACAAAGGCTTTGTAAACATTAACAATCAAACAGAATAATTTATGAGCACCAGATCATTTTGATGTTTTTGTTTGGACACTGCAGCTTTTATTTCCTCTTTTTTTGAAAAAGTATTGTGCATGATAATGAGAATAATGAACAATCAACATTCACCAGAGGCCCTCGAGAACTGTTCTTTATCCAGCTGGCGTGCACATGTGGCTCAGACGGCCACGGTGTGTGAAAGAGAGTCAAGAGAAATCCAAAAATACACAAATTCCCCAATCAAACCTGAACCCTCTCATTCACCGCTGATGACATCATTGCCGTACCTTGCAGCAGAGGAACGTCTTTGAGGAACCCTCCACTGTATTCCACCTGGAACTCCTTCTCCTGAAATCCCGGTACACATTCAGCATTCTCTTCTTTTTCCTGCGCTCCAGTGCACACAACCTGAAATGGAAAGAAAATGTTCCTTTTGATTACTGAATACAGGGGACATTTTTTTTTTTAAGGTTATGAATAATCCTGGAGTCTGTGCAGCAGTAACTCAACTCTGTTAATATAAATATTTTTTACACCTAACAGTCTACTAACAAGGCTACTAATACTCTAATGAGAGTTAGTTGACATGTATTTGCAAAGTTACTAATAGTTTGTAGAATATCTAAAGTGGACTATCAAAATTTAAGTGTAAGCAAATATTTTAATACAAATATTAATGTAAATATATGAATAGCTATCAAGTGAGATACGATGTAAAAAATAACTAAATTCTGTACAGGTGTGCTGTATGTGAATCGATGTGAACAAAGACATCCGACACATGTGCACAGAAAGTCACTTCAGACAGTGCACCAGTAGAGCATTGAGTTCTTTTTCGTGCTTGAACAGACAAGAACACACAAAATAATGTCAAAATGGCTGTTTTCCCGAGTGTGTGTGTGTGTGTGTGTGTGTGTGTGTGTGTGTGTGTGTGTGTTCAAGACAGAGAACTCCACTTACATGTCCAGAATAAGTGTCATAATTCCATAATTCTAGTTTGTACGTGATTGAGGGAACTTAGTACAGTGAATAAGATATAGTTTGCATGTGCTTGAGTTTCCGCTCTCCCACATTTGTATCTGTATGAATAGAAGGAAATTTTCCTTTGACCCCTTCTCCCCTTTCACAAATACAATCTGTCTCTAGCCACAATACTAATCAAATGTGAGTGTGACTAATTACATACTATACATACAAATTAAGAAATAAATATTTTTTCTCACAGTGCCTACATTCAGTGCACTTTTTTACTTTTATGACTAATTTATTCTCAGACCTGAACTACACAGTCACGGTTCCCTTTATCGAAAAAGGGAACTTCGAGATGCGTCGAACGACACGGTGGGAACGCCTCTTGCGTGATTGCGTCTGAAGCATCTATGCCAACTAGTCCAATGGAATGAGAGAATGAGCGTCACGGCCGGGTGACGTCATGAACCAGGAAAGGATAAGAGCACTTCCGCTGCTCGCCGGCATTTAGCTTCTGTTGCCTCAGCAAGCGATCTGTGTCAAAACTGTCTCTGTCTATTTATTGTTGTCTGTTGCAATATTGTATGGAAACGTTATGGCGAAACAAATTACAAACAGTGTGTTTCTCCCTGCCCGCGTTTATTTAAACGGGTGGGGACACACACGAGTTTTGTTTAATTTGTTTGGGGTAGAGCATACTTCTCAGCCCTTGAAAGAAAAAAAGGTGGGGGCTGAGTTCCAACTCTGTGAAATAGTATGCTCTGCTCTCGCCTGTCACTCTGTATGATAGTGACAGGCTTGCGATTCCCAGGACCCGCGTTTGCCGAGGCAGCGTGGGGAATGCATTCCTGGGGATCGCAGATGGATCTTTTGGAGGGGTTTGAAACGGGTCCGTGGGCCTTTTTTCCTTCCTTACCCGGAAGATCCAGCTCTATCTCCCCGGTGTTGGAAGCACGCTCTGCGGTTTCTTCCGCTCGGGGAGAGAGAGCCCTTTTTCCTTCATATTCTCCTCCGAGGAGGTTAAATGTTTTAGAATATTGAAAGTGAAAGCA
Organism: Chrosomus eos; assembly: GCA_036326025.1. NCBI lineage: Eukaryota > Metazoa > Chordata > Actinopteri > Cypriniformes > Leuciscidae > Chrosomus > Chrosomus eos. Next base: position 33,191,123 of record CM070824.1, on the reverse strand, counting down.
AGCACACACACTGTTGAATTAGATTCGCCATCTATTTCCCCAGTATATGATGAACTGGTGGAGGTTTTGTCCCGTGCTGTTAATAAATTAAATATTTAATGGCCAGCTGAGATTAGGGACGCTCCTAAAAACTTATCGAGCGTCTCCTACATCTATCACATTATCTCCACCACGAGGCTTCCCTTTTCCCTGATTTACACACTGAATATTTAAATTGTGGGATAAACCGTATTTTATTACTACTTTCAGCCCTCGTGTTAAAGATTTATTCAAGGGTTGAAAGATTACGGTTATGATATAATGCCCCAGGCTGAAAAAAAAAAAAAAAAATAGAAAAATGCTGTTTTCACCTGGTCCAGCATCGTCATTTAAAGCCTCTGCTTTGCTCAATAAACCTATCACTAAAGAATCTCGCGTTTGCCGAGGCAGCGCGTAGGTTCAATGTTGTAATCAGAATCTAGCTCGGATCTCGCGTTTGCCGAGGCACCGCTTAGATTTCGAGTGTACTTTGCAAAATAAGATTCTGTGGCTGGGATCTCGCGTTTGCCGAGGCAGCGCGTAGGTTTAATTATAGCTACTTTGGTTTTATGGGTAAAGCTTATACGGCAGCAGGTCAGCTGGAGAATGTTTATAGAAAACTATAGTATAATGCTCCAGGCTTATCAGGCCGATCTGCTGGGGTTCTGGATATAGTGAAATTTGAGCCTTCGCGTCTCTTCGGCGACGCATTCCATGCGTTCGTTGTTAGGTGATGCATTATATATATATATATATATATATAAAAAATATATATAATAAGGTTTCTCCCTCGCTGTGTCCAGCCCCCTGGGGCTGCTGGGCGTGAGCAGCTCCAGCCGTCTAGTTCATCATATTATGTGCACAGAAAGTGAGGACAGCCCCGACCGAAGTGGAGTGGTGTACACCTCATTACACGGTGCCCGTTCCATTTCGGGGTCCTCACGAGACCCTCCTGCCAACCCTGCCACCTCCGGTGCTTCAGGGCGCAGCGGTCTCCAGCGAGTCGCTGATGCTATGCTGCGGCACAGCATTGGTTTCGCGCCCTCTGAGGGGGGCTTTTGAGTAGTCAGGTCAGGTAGTTCCTGCCATTATGTTTCAGGCTCCAGATTTGGCTCTCTCAGTAACACCAGAGGCCAGCCTCGAGAGGCTGGTTCCCTTAGTAAATTTTTTGGCAGCGTGGAAGCTTCTGCCGAATATTTCTCATTGGGTCCTGCAGATTGTAGAGAGAGGATACAGAATCCAGTTTGGCTCTCGTCCTCCTCATTACAGCGGGGTGCTGCCCACAGTGGTGCATCCCGAGCAGGCTCTGGTAATGGAACAAGAAGTAAAGGCCCTGTTAGCAAAAGAAGCTATAGAACAGGTGTACTCACCCGTCAGAGAGTCGGGTTTTTACAGCCATTATTTTATTGTTCCAAAAAAGGATGGAGGGTTGCGTTCCTTTTTAGATCTTCGCCTGTTAATTCGGTCAGTTCGGAAACTAAAGTTCAAGATAGCTGACCCTCAAACAGATCCGAGGACTGGTTTGTCACGATAGATCTAAAGGATGCATACTTCCATATCTCCATCCTCCCTCAGCACAGGAAGTTCCTATGGTTTTCTTTCAGGGGCAAAGAATACCAATATCGGGTTCTTCCTTTCGGCCTAGCTTTGTCACCCGTTCGCATTCTGAATTATATCGACGACTGGCTGATTCTAGCGGAATCAGAGCAGTTGGCGGTTCGGCACCGAGGTGTCGTTCTCGCTCATATGCAGATGTTGGGGTTGAGGCTCAATACCAAGAAGAGTGTGCTTTCTCCAGTATTGAGAACCACTTTCCTTGGTGTGGTACGGGATTTAGTATCCTAACAGCCACAGAAGAGCTGAGGCTAGGCCAGTCACGCACTGTAAAACAGTTCAAGAGACTGTCGGGTCTTGTTGCAGCAGCGTCCAACGGAATTCCTTTTGGCATGCTGTACATGAGACCTTTACAGCGCTGGCTCAGGACCAGAGGGTTCTCCCCGAGGGGAAACCCACTTTGCATATCAAGGTCACGCGGCGATGCTTTCGTGCCTTAGTTATATGTAGTAAACACTGGTTCTTAACCCAAAACCAGTCACGCATTGTAAACAGTTCGAGAGACTGTTGGGTCTACTGGCAGCAGTGTCCAACGGAATTCCTTTTGGCATGCTGTATATGAGACCTTTACAGTGCTGGCTCAGGACCAGAGGGTTCTCCCCGAGGGGAAACCCACTTGCATATCAAGGTCACGCGGCGATGCTTTCGTGCCTTAGTTATATGTAGTAAACACTGGTTCTTAACCCAGGGTCCGGTGTTGGGAGCTCTTTGCCATCGAGTTGTGATCTCGACAGATGCTTCCCTCACCGGCTGGGGAGCGGTAATGGAAGGCCGCTCGGTTCAGGGTCTGTGGAAAAGCCATCATCTTTCTTGGCACATAAATTGCCTGGAGATGATGGCTGTCTTCAATGCGTTGAGACATTTCCTTCCGGACCTAAGAGGCCATCATGTGCTCGTTCGAACAGACAACACATCAGTGGTCTCTTATCTGAACCGCCAGGGGGGTCTGCGCTCGCGTCCGCTTTGCAAACTGGCGCACCAGATCCTTCTGTGGTCTCTGGGGAAGGTACTCTCCCTGAGGGCAGTGTATATTCCTGGGGACCAGAATATAGGAGCAGACATCCTGTCGAGGCAGGAGCTGAGGCCAGGGGATTGGAGACTCCACCCCGAGGCGGTGGAGAAAATCTGGGAGGCATATGGTCAGGCAGAGGTGGATCTGTTCGCGTCTCAGAACACGACGCACTGTCCGCTCTGGTATTCTCTGACGCACCCAGCCCCCCTGGGGCTGGATGCCATGGTGCAGACGTGGCCGAGGCTACGTCTGTACGCCTTTCCCCCTGTTGCTCTGCTCCCAGGAGTTCTGGAGAGGGTCCGTCGGTATGGAATAAGCCTACTGCTAGTAGCACCACGCTGGCCAAGTCGGATCTGGTTTGCGGACCTGATCCTTCTTCTAGACGGGCCTCCATTGGAGATCCCTTTGAGGAGGGACCTTCTGTCTCAGGCCGGGGGCACAATATTTCACCCTCGGCCAGACATTTGGAATCTTTGGGTTTGGCCTCTGAGGGGGCCCAACTTATAGATAGTGGTCTTTCAGCTGAGGCTGCTGAGACCATCCTAAGCTCCAGAGCTCCGGCTACGAGGAAACTTTATGCGCTTAAATGGAGAGTTTTCTCCTTATGGTGTCACCGACACCAGTGGGATCCAGTTAACTGTTCTGTCAACACAGTACTCGAGTTCCTGCAGGAGCGCTTTGTGTCAGGTCTTTGTCCTTCCACACTAAAAGTTTACGTGGCAGCCATTGCGGCTTATCATACTATGGTGGGGGTATATCTTTGGGTCGAGACCCCCTGATTACACGTTTCCTTCGTGGCACCTTGAGGCTGAGGCCTGCAATCCGCACTAAGGTGCCAGCTTGGGATTTGACTATAGTTCTAGAAGGCCTGTCTAGGGCCCCATTCGAGCCCTTAGATTCGGTCTCAGAAAAGTTCCTGACTTTCAAGACTATCTTTCTGCTAGCTATTTCGTCCCTAAAGAGAGTTGGCGACCTTCAGGCTCTTTCGGTCTCCCCCACCTGCCTTGAATTTGCACCGGGGATGGTCAAGGCGTTCCTATACCCAAAACAGGGATACGTCCCTAAGGTTCCAACCTTGACTCCGAGGCCTATTGTGCTGCAGGCTTTCTGTCCTCCTCCATTTGCAACTGCGGACCAGGAAAGACTGCACCTGTTGTGTCCAGTGCGAGCATTGGACACATATGTACATCGGACATCCTCATTCAGAAAGTCCGACCAATTACTGATTTGCTTTGGATCACCTAAGAAAGGTCTTCCTGCTTCAAAACAGACAGTCAGTAAGTGGATAGTCGAGGCTATTTCACTGGCATACGAGTACTCGGGCCAGCCTTGTCCTTTGGTGGTCCGAGCCCACTCGACCAGGAGTATGGCGGCTTCTAAAGCCATATTGCAGGGGGTATCTCTTCAAGATGTTTGTGATGCGGCGGGCTGGTCCTCTCCGCTCACATTCGTGAGATTTTACAGTCTGGACCTGGATGCTGCCCCAGGTTCTCAGGTGCTGAGTGCTTAGATCAACAGACTGACACTCAGGTACTTGTAATTATGGCGGGTTGGGTATTCTCGTTCCCACCGTGTCGTTCGACGCATCTCGAAGTTCCCTTTTTCGATAAAGGGAACGTCTCAGGTTACTATTGTAACCATAGTTCCCTGAGAAACAGGGAACGAGACGATGCGTCCCCCTGCCATACTTCCTGCGTCCCTGCGATCGGCTTGCTTCGGCAACTGTCGAAGCTAAATGCCGGCGAGCAGCGGAAGTGCTCTTATCCTTTCCTGGTTCATGACGTCACCCGCCCGTGACGCTCATTCTCTCATTCCATTGGACTAGTTGGCATAGATGCTTCAGACGCAATCACGCAAGAGGCGTTCCCACCGTGTCGTTCGACGCATCGTCTCGTTCCCTGTTTCTCAGGGAACTATGGTTACAATAGTAACCTGAGACGTTTTCTGTATAAAGGAATCATACAACCTTTTTTACAAATCTTTTTTTTACCTTGATTTTACCTTGTTTATTTCATATTTTGAAAAAAAAAACAAGGCACTTGTTTTTCCAGTTCTTAGTCAAAAACAGCTTCAACTGCACTGCTAAAACAAGTCTACTAACCAAACCTGTATTGTAATTCAAATAGATCAGCAAGTCCATTTTCTGTCAACCCAGCAATGACTAAATGCTGCTTTTAAGGCGAGTGAGAGCACAACAATTTTGCTTTTCTGGTCAATTATACTAATTTTAGGTTGCCTTCCACCCAGGAAAGCAAAGCTTGTTTTCATTAAGAACTAAAGATAATCATCCAGCTTTTAAAACTCAGAGGAAAATTATGTTTTGTGGCTTTTAGGTCAATGGTAGATGGAGAGGTTTTTAAGATCACTATTTTCCCTTTTGTAAGAGCCAGTGAACCATGCTGTTCCAACCTTTATGTCCATCTTCCTCTTTTACTTCCAGCAACATTATTACTCTTTCACACCTATTTTTGCTCTCCATCAATCACCATTTCAGTTGAAGGGAAGCGGGGATTCTTTCTGACAATGACACACCCTGTATGCCATCCTTGAATATACAACTCTGTTCCTCCTCTCAGTTCTATATACATAACAACTCTAGACATACAGACAGAATTTCAGAAATTCCCTCAACAGTTTCTTCTTTGGGAATACATTCAACACAGATTCAATACATCAGAAACACAGAGCATAAATCATCAGCACTGCATTCATGAATAATGAAGGCTTTGGCTTAGTTTTCTCACTTTGTGATTAAGTAAAACCCCATGCTTTCTTAACAACCTTTACTTATGAATGGATATGCACAATCACATAGCAGCTTTGTAGCCAAAAAAGCTATTCTTCATAACTTGAAATTAAAAAAAAAAAACATTAAAGCACACAGGGCCAATGGGCAAAAAACTTATATCGCTCCAAGGTGATTCATTGACAATAAATATTTCGTAATATTATCGATTTAACTGCACTGACTCTATTGACTTGTAACACAATTTGAAGTGAAGTGAGCTGCATAATGACGATAACTTTGTAACATTAGCACTGTCATTGAACTGAATTGAATCAACATTGAATTGACTTGAGCTGATGACACTTATCTTCGGTAGAGTTGCTTAGCTGAATTGAACTTGTTTCATAAATAATGATCTTTGCGACATTGACTCATTTATTGAACTGATTTGAAACAACATTGAACTAAATTGAACTGCACAATGACACTTTCTTCTGTAGAGCTAAATCTGACCATGTTCTTTTTGTTTGTTAGTTTGTTTTCCAATGGACAATGCTACTGTACATGTCACACAGCCAGGCCAATTAAGGTGTGGATGGAGGACACCTGTCATGTCCAGACAATCTCCAGACCTGAACCCCTTTGAAAACCTCTGGAATATGATCAGGATGAAGATAGAAGGTCACAAGCCATCAAACAAAGACGAGCTGCTTGAATTTGCATTAGAAGTGGCATAAAGTCACCCAACAGCAACATGAAAGGTTAGAGCATGCCAAGACGCATGAAAGCTGTGATTGGAAATCAGGGTTATTCACCAAAATATTGATTTCTGAACTATTCCTAAGTTAAAACACTTGTGTTGTTTAAAAATGAATATAAACTTTCTGCATCTTTTTTGTTATTTTGATCAGTTGTCATTTTCTGAAAACAAACGCTCTAAATTACAATATTTTTATTTGAAATTTAGAAGAAATGTGGTCAAACAAAAATGTTCATTTTACTCAAACACATACATAAATACTATAAACAGTAAATCCAGAGAAACTGCTAATGTTGCAATGGTCTCAATTTTTTCCAGAGCTGTATACACTTATACATGCATGATGTTTAAACATGTGGGACCCATTTTCATTTTCCAGTCACTTTAATCTTCTTTTCCTGTTGTTGTTCCCCAACTTGTACCCATCAATAAAAGCCATCATTACTCAAATAAACTAAACCATCAAATATAAACCAACTTGCATATAAACTTTCAATATAGAAAGTACGTATACAAGGCATTCAGTAAAATGCCTTAATAGATACCTATTTTTTTCCAACTAAGGTTTCTTTAGTTGTTACTGAAGCTATTATCCACGTCAATTATATAAGATCAGATGAAAATGTCAAAGTGTTGGTTTGATTTGCTTTGCGGAGAGTTGATTTGGAGAGTGCAGGGAGGGAAGGACCTTGTAAGGATCCAGCTGGGACACGGGATGCACAATAACAGGGCAGCACTCAAACATCTTCTGCACCTTACTGTGTGTTCAGATGAGCATACTGAATGTGAGATTGTATGCTTCTTCACTGTCGCAATTCCTTGAAAGAAGAATTCATGCCAGGGAGCTTCAGTATTAGGGAGCTTCAAGCACGTTATTACTACAGCAAGTCAGAGTTTCAAAGAAAAACTGCAACTGAAAAAAAGCCATTTGCGTTCGCACACTCAGCAATACGGCACAAAGTTCTCTTTGACGTGTCCCCTAGGATATGACACAGACTGAAAAAATAATGGAGGATCTCAGCACGTAGTATTTTGAGGGGGAAATAAATGCTTATTTTAGCTTATTTCCTAGATTTAATGAGCCAAATCTGACAAAAGTGCTGTGTTTACTGAAATGGAAAAAAAATACTATCATTCTTGTTCTACAGGTTAATTTGCTGCTAAAATAGCACTGCCCTAAGTGACGCTCGGATACCACTATGCCGTCTCTTGTTATACTCACAAAGCCTTATCTCTGATTTAATGGCAAATACTGTACATCAGGGGGTTAAGGTTGCCACTTCCAAACAATGTCTCCACTCTTTATGGTTGTTTCTATTCTACCCACCGCTTCGGAAGTCCTTTAGGAGTTTGCTTAATGGAGTTCCTCGAAAGAGAACAGAATCTAGTTTAGTTACTCGGGAATTCAATGACTTTTTTAACTGCATATGAAGCAAATATTCTTTGAATTGCCCCAGCAGGGCGAGGATAACATTGGACAGCATGACAGAAATTTGAACATCCATCCAGACAAAAAAATGTCAGAGCAGATATTATCAAAGGGCATATCTGCACATGTTTGCCCTCTCTCAGAAAAAAAGAATAATATGATGAAGAAGAAAAGGGGAAAATGAGACATTAATTATGTTATGTCCTTCAAACTGCCCAAGGCAAAGTGTCAGCAAAAATGTTGTAAAAATAGTTAAAAATAAATTGTAAGTTAAAGGGCCGTTCACAAAAGACATGATTGTTTTCTTTTTATTTGTCTAGGTAAATGTGCTCAAGAACTAGCCTGGCTAACGTATTTGAGGCGTGGTTTACGAATGCCCAGAGCCGTTTATTGGGTGCTACGAATGTCTATCAAATGTGCCTATACGTAGCTCATAGCCAATCGTTTCAATTACACCAGATGACGTATGTAGAGCAACAGAAATTGGGACGAGGAAGAAGACGATGGCTCAGAGATTTATGTGTACACGATGGCGTGTATATAAGGCTGCATCGAAAGGTAACACAATCTACCCCATCTATGTTTTAATCATCTTTCTGAATCCGATAAACTACTTTTAAAGCTAGAAAGTATCCTGTGTGAGTGGTCAATATGTGTGTCTATAAGAGTATCTAAGTTGGTGTCAAAGCAGATGATATCCAATGGGAGGACAGAGAAATTAGGTAAGAGGAAAAGTGTGTATGTGCGCCCATGTCCACAGAAATCTGTGGCTCTGTTTGATGTGACAAAAGAAAGCCATGCGCAAGGGTATTGTGCCTTAATCTCCGCTGCATGGCTGCTTACAGAGACGGGCGTCCAAACAAGAACACCACCTGCTACCTGGCCTTGACTTATTCCCTCTCTCCCTCCCTCAATAGCGCTCACTTTTCTTCTTCTCTGTCTGAACTGGAAAGCATAATTGATTGTTTGGCATGTTAGTCGCCTTATCGGTTCATTTCTGTGATACAGCTGTGTGGAGACTTCATTAGTTTCTAATAATTTGACTCAGCATGATTTCCTTATTAAACACAACAAGAGAAGATGACACTGGTGGGCTGTGATCGAGGGGACAGGGGTTAGAAAATGACAATGTCCCCTGCTGGTGCAGAGAAAAAAACATTTAAATGTGCTTTTAGAAGTCTCTTCTTTTCTTCTTAAGTCATACTGCTTGTGAACAACAAAGGGGATAAATTAAATGGATAGTTCGTTCAATAATTAAAATTCTGTCACCATTTACTCACCCTTGTGTCGTGACAAACCTGTGGGACGTTTTTTCTTCTATGGAACACAAAAGGAGATATTTTAGACTGTTTTCAGTGCAGTTAAGGAGGACTGAAGTTTTTAAGCTTTGAAAAAAATCACACAAAGCACATAAAAATGTCACTTTATGCACTATATTCCAAGTACTCTAATCTCATGAAGTCACACGAAAGATCTATTCTCTTTCGAATATTTCGAAATATTCTCCACCATTGGACTGTTAACTATTGCAACACATTGTACGTTTGTATTATTTAACTGTGACTATAATCCTTTGAATCAGAGTTGAATTTTGAGACAGTTGATCCATACCAGATCAGTCCGATTGGATTTGTTAACAGAATAAATTAATTGAAAAGATCATCAACATCTTCAACTCTCTTGATCGTGCAATGGTTTAGAGCATATAAATTTTCAGATACTTAAATTTCAGTCAGTTTCTCATGCAGAGCTTTCATTTGGAAAATTTGGAAAATAGCACACAAGGTTGTAAGGCCACTTTATAATACTTGCATGGCGCTTTTGCATAGTTTTTGAAGCTTGAAAGCTTCAGTGCCTGTTTATTGTAAAAAAATATATATATAAAAGGTGTTAAATATATCTCTGCAAGTCATAAAGGAACGACATGAGGGTGAGTAAATAATGACAGAATTGACATTTGTAGATGAATTGTGCCTTTAAGTTTGAGGAAAATAATAAAAATGAAGCAGCATGGGATGTGTTTGTTATAATAAGAGATTTGTGTGACAAGAGACAAGACAAATAAAGTGACAGAAAAAACTTCAAAACTGATGAATACCATTTCTTTGCTATGGCTTTATAAGACTCAGCTGTGATATAGAGGTTATGGTTTACTCAGCTCCTCCTGAGAGAGACTGGCTTTTTGTTTTGCTTCACTGAGGGGAAACAGAGTTCAAACCCATCCTCCGTCTCCGCTCATAAACTGCGCTATAAAGCCCTGAGTGATACTGAAGATCTAAACATGAGCCTTCCTTTGCATTCTGACTACATTAACACTGAGCCTGAGCAAAAAAGCTTGATGAGTATCTGACAAAACTCATTAGTTCGTTAGCTTTAGCACTTTTCCAAGGCCCACACCATAATTTATGCATACAACTCAAAGCAGTTTAAAAATCCAGCAACGCTTGGTAGCTGGATTCTTTTGGCTTCATCAATGAGGTCAGCATCTGAGGCACTAACTCTGAGCTTACCCATAATGCCTGGATTAATTCTTCCCATAGAAAGTCTGGAACCAACATATTTTTCTGAAACTACAACACTGTAAAGCAATAGTTAGCAGGTCTAAAGCGTTGTAATCCCTTTCCAAGGCATGCGATCTACTCATTAGACCTTCTAACCTCCAAACTACTGGAGAATAAAAGTAACAGATGAGAGCATAGCCATAACGCATGGCCGCGAGAGCTAAGATTAATTTTCTTTCAGCAATTTTAATGTCCCATTCTACATTTTACAGCTCGCCTAAATTGTACAACCTAGTTTGCAAAGGTTCATTAGCAAATTCAGTCGTACACCATATGGAGTAAAATGGGAGACTTGATTTCCATTGAAGGGTTTTAAGGTAATATAACTGTTGAGGAACAATCCTGCAGATGGCTGAACGTAAAGACTTTTTGTGGTCGAGTTTCATTCTACACAATTGATGGCACTTACAGAAGCACATAAACTCACGGATTCTTTTTTGTGCCTCACAGATTTTTCTCTTAAATAAAGATGTCAAAGGAGCGAATAAAGTTCACCAGCTTTATTGGGTGAGAGAAAAGCAACGACCACATATACGGCTAGTATCAGATCGATATGTCACTACATTCTCTGTTAAAAGAGAAAGCTCTTGCTTTAAGTGTGTCCCCTATCTTCTAGAGTCCAAGTTAAACCTTTTACTGTCATTCAACTACTAAATCAGAACAAATTGATATCAACATTATTATCATGGAGCCATAATGATGGTAAAATAGGCTATTAATTTTTTATAGATCATCTCCCATAATGCTGCTCAGAGAATCACATCTTTAATGAATTAGTTCATTAAAGTCATCAGCAACTTCAATAAGACAGAAAGAAATTTATACAAACTAAGAAAGCTTTGCAAATTTATACTATAACAGCATAACAGGGAAATTATATATTAGTGAAGTTAACTCTGAATTGCTTAGGTCAACATTAAATTAAAAAAATTAAAACAGACACATTTTCTTCCATAATGCACATTCCTGGTCCTATTACAATTCATCTGTTCTTGTTTTAAGACAAAAAATTCTTCATCCACTAATAACCATTTAATATAATTTGGAAATACATTACATTATGAAAGTTAAATGGGTTGTGAATATCAATTCATAAACTAAACCTAGGGTCATCAAGACACCAAAAGTTTAGTATGAAATGTCAGGCTTCTCATTACCAATTTTAATATTGCCAAACTAATATGCTATTGAACACACAATTAAGAAAGTTAAATATTAACATAAATTAAGTTAACAACTAAACAATATTTATAATTATTATTATTAGTTAATATTACTACTACAGCTTGAGATTAAGTAATTATTCAAGACATGTGTACACAGATAACACAGCAAACAAAGATATAAATAAGCAGCCGAATTTGTGTTAAATCAAACTGAATCAAACTTTGTGTTCATGTTCAATTGTCTTATCCAACCAAGAGCAGTGAATCTGACGAAGACTGTAGACAATCTGAATTCAGTATATTTGAAGGAATACTTAAAGGGCATAATTGTCCATCTTTGACTGGCTAAAATTGTACAGTACTAAACGATACTTTGATTTAATTCCTGTAATGAAGGCGCCAATACATGTCACCTTGTTTGCAGGTCATGGATAGAATTCTGCGGTAAGTATAGCTCAGATGCCGCAGACAATCTGAGTAAACTCTGCCCAGTGGTGTTGACATTTACACGCAGGGTAAAGAAGTCTATTCTGGGCATGTGGCTTTTTAAGAACCTGTGCGGACGGTCACTCTGCAATGGGCCCTGGAGGCTTTAGCAGGGAGGCGTTGTCTTTTTAAAGAGTAGTGATGATGGCCTCCGGGCAGGTGCTGTGACAGGCCTGAAGTGTGATTAAGGTTAAGACTTCATTGATGAAAGCCAGTGCAGCCAGAGCCACTAGGCAGAGTCTGGTGTAAATGTCAGCTCAAGAAAAAAAAAAACAATATGGTCAAATGAGTTCACAGACAACCTGATTGGGAATGGCTGCAGCACCTTAAGTGTGTGAAAAGTTTGTGGCATTAGGGTGGGTTTCTGATTTGAGCCGAAAATATATATATATTCCACATTGTCTTAACACTAAGTTTCATGCCTAGCCATTTTTGTCACTTAATTAAAGCCATCCAGAGATTCACTTCAGCTCTATATTAAGATTTTACTATGTTCTGGAGCAGTTTAATCTGCAATTTAAATTATGTTGTAGCATTTTGTTCTGCAGACAACTTTGAGGGGGAACACACTTGCAGACCATGTTATTTTTATGTTTTGTGGTTAGAGTTTTGCTTCATCCAAATTTAATAACCACCAAACTGTTCACATAAATAACTCTGAAAATAAAACAAAATTCAGTTGTTTAAGGAACTAGCCAAATTTAAGACAGCAACTTTGTTCCTGTTATTCTCCAGTACAAAATATAACTACTGGAGTCACAAAATGAATACTAAAGATTTAATATTTTAAATAAACTATGTTAATTTATGCAATATATCATTGAAACATTTTAAAAACAAGCAGCTTTGTTATAGTTGCAGCAGAAATACCAGAAAGTGTATATGAGGGGCCTTTCAATATTGTGTTGAACAATAGGGAGCCCTCAAGTCAAAAAGGTTGATTATCACATAGCTAAACTCTTAAGCATGATCGATTGATGCCGCAAACCTCACAATAATCAGCCAATTAAACACTTAGTGGCTCACACAGAATGGGTCTCATTCATGAAACACGAGCAGAACGAATTTTTGTGTAAATCGTGTGTAAAGTGCTTCTGGCGTAAATTTTCAGATTCAATAAAATGTTCGTATTTTCCAAATGTTAGTTGGTACGCAAGAAATCTACACCTGCTCCCACCCGCGCGTAAATAGTGCGCTTAACATCCGAACGTTTTGCTCATTAATAAGGCTGCATTTTAATTCACCTTAATCAGGTACATATTTACACAGCATTTTGAAAAAATATTATATAGTAATTACATAAGTTTTTTCTTTTTACTTTTATTATGAGAGCCAGTAATAGCATCTGCGGACTGCCGTGGTGCGTGGTCCTCCTCCAGTTTGAATACGATTTTTCCGAAGTTAACTAATTCGTTTTTTGCTGTCAAGCTTAATGTCGAACCATTTTCTTCTCATTTCTGGGACTGTTCGATTAACAGATGAAACTCCATTAACTGCATCTGTAATATGCTACCAAGCTTCCTTTTTAGGACCTGATACGCCACTATGTACACTTGAAAATAAAATGTGGCGTTTTGAATGAACTTCTGATAATAAAACTTAAATTTCTGCATCTGAGAAATGTTTCTTTTTCATTCGCATTCATGTCATAATATGTTGCCCATAGCTGTCAGTCGGATTTAATGGGTGGGATGTATGGTACGTGCACGCGCGTCCCATTTACGACTGGTTGGAATTCATTAACACACACACACACGTTTGACTATCACATCCGACGTTTACGAAGTATTTGTGAATCAGGAGAAGAGTTTTCGGGAAGATCTCTTTACGCGCAAATCACTCACATATTTACTCGTATATTTATGATTGTTTCATGAATGAGACCCAATGTGTTTTTGCATTCTACTGCACTGTTTTTCCATATTTTTTTTTCTGTGCAAACATGCACTAGATGTATGTGTTTGACTGTTGCACTCACATTTCACATCTTGAGCATGACACGGCATTCTAAATGTTGAGCTCAAGTTTAAAAACTCGTCTATAGACCATGGTTATATTTTCATGCCAAACTTAGAAAGTGTTGACCCTGGGCATGTGTTCAAATCCCCATATTTCAACTGGCCTTGTTAAAAGATGCAACATTTCAACATACATTTCAAAGTCTATAATATTCCAATACTGCATCAAAGGAAGGCCTCAGGCTAATTCACAGATGCCTACTAAACCCCTAATATCCCTTGACCCCTGGAAAATACCCACACAGACTATCTAATGTGCATTAATTATTCCAATCGCTTGGGACGGTACAAATTCCCTTCCAAACCTACTTCCTATTGATGTCTTCGTTTCAAATCAATCCAATGAAAAGTCCAGGATGTCTTGTGAACCGCCCCCAGCTGGGCAAGAAAACGTTCCTGCATATTTCCCTTCTCTAGCCTGGACTGATTCCTTTGCTCGGTGGTAAATGTCAGTGCACAAGGAGGGCGTAGCAGGAGTGACCCAGGCCTAATCACAGCGAGAGGCTGCAGCGAAATCAATCAGTCTGCCTTCCAAACAGCTGCATCTGGCTTGCCAGTGGAAGAAGCAGCCTGCACAACCATCTGGAATCTGGACACATCACACCTGCTGGGCCAATGAATAAGGGTTGGTGCATAAGCCGAAGACACAAAAAAACAACTGGGCATAGCACTGGGCATAGCGAACAGACACTCAATCTTGGACAGTATCTACATTGTTGCTGTAATTTAGGAGGCAGGTCTGACAGAGTGTGGTTCCAACTCCAGATGTGTAAACACATTGCACCACCAAGGGGATCCTGGCCTATGATTCAAACTGGGTTTAGCAATAATAAAATACTCGTATGCAGCAACAGATGATAGCATATCTGTCTAACCTAACTAATAGCTTGCAACAGAAAGACAAGTAAAGTTCAGTATACCTTTATCTTGCAGCACTGGAAAATAAGCGTGGGTCTCCTGAGCTTAAAAAGTACTGGGAAGATATAGCCCAAGCATAAAGGGTCTAACATAAAGCAAAACCACTGCAGCGTGAATGAAGGGCACATCAGGACAGAGCAGAAGAAAACAACACTGTTTACCTTAAGACATTACCATTCAGCAGGGCCAAACAGCTGGCGCTTATCCACTGTCTATAAAGGGCAGAGAGCGGGCCTTGGATGACTAAGCAGATCACTGGGGTCATAATCAGTCTGCATGCTGAAAAAAGAGCCAGGCTAGCCTCCTTCTGGTTTCAGCTTTAGACTGTTTGATGCATATAAACCCAATAAAGAAAAAGGTAAGTGGTATAAAATACCATATTTGTGTAGTATAATCTGCAGTATTATCTGATGTCACATGACCAGAGCTGTTCCCGTTTGCCCCTCTGAAAGATGGCAGTGTCAAAGCTCCATAAAAAGATGTAAAATCTGCTCACATTCAGTATCATAATATTTAAAGGGTCTATTAATATCTTAGTAATAATGCTTTGGCTCATATAATCTTGTATCCAGTAGTAAATCAAAGAGACCCATTTTTAAGTAACCAATTAAGTACCATATAAAACGGCATATTTCAAAGTATTAATACACTACTGTTTAAAAGCTTGAGGTCTGAAAGATTGTATAATGTTTTAAAAGAAGCCTCTTATATTCACAAAGGCTGCATGTATTTGCCTAGCCTGACTTCGTCATACTCATATTCTAGTCAGAATGTGAGTCTGATACTGCTCCATAGGGCTTTGATTATGAGGCGTGTCTTAACCGAATCAGGGGAAAAAAAACTCTGCACTCAATTGGATAGACCGATAACCAATCAGAGGAACGCAGCAAGTGACGTATGTTGAGCAACGCATAGTTATCAACAGAACTCAACTGCACGCACTCTAAAAAAAAGTATGAAAAAAATAATGAGTGTTAACGATCTATGCCGGTGTTGCAAAAAGAATTTAAGGATTAGCAGAGTACTTGCAAACACGAAAAGCATTTTTGAAAGAAATACGTTTGATGACGTGATGATTACGTTATTGGATGGATTATGTGTTCATCATTGTATAAAGCCCACCCTGGCAATTTGATTGGCCTGACGATTTCTGAACCGAGCATAATTACTCCTCAATGGATCGAGTCCAGACCGAACTTCCCGACCAAAAAATGTTTTGGCCGGGGTTCGGGCTGACATCCAGGCTAGTATTTGCCCAGAAATACAGTAAAACATTAGTCATACAATTTAAAATAATTATATAAATATTCCTTTTATGGCAAAGATAATTTTTCAGCAACCATTACTTAAATCTTCAGTGTCACAAGGTCTATCAAATCATTCTAGTAAATATCAATATTCTAATTTAAACATATTTCATAATAATGTAAAGTCTTTGCTCTCGTTTTAAAAACTTCAAAAAAGAAAAAGTCTGGTCTTACTGACACCAAACTAAAAATAAAAACAAATAGAAAAGCATGTATTCTTTGTTTACTAATTATTTTTGCAAACAGTTCCCAGCTAGTAAAATATATAATGTTACTTTACGGATTACAACTTTCTGTTGGGTATTATAGTGCAACCGTTTCATTAAGCTTACCCACAAGGTAAAATACATGCGCTTAGCTGGGAATAGTTTGAAATTAAATGGGATAATAATTGGCTTGCTCACCTGAGAATGTTACAACCGCAGGATTGTGATCACAGAACATGCTGACTTAAGAGCTGAAAACATAATCCAAGTATATCAAAATGATTCTGATGGCTGAATGATATTTTGCTGTGACATATACGCAAGTTCAGATACAGTGGCTCAATATTGGGGCTGCACTTTCTTTGATTCCTGCTGAATCTGGCTTTGGGTCTGCGTAACTGAGAAGTTGACAATTCACTCACAACAATTGTGCCATCAACTCATGTGGCATTGCAACACAGCAGGATGTGTATTAAGGGTCAAAGGGCCAACCAATATAGGGATAAGCAACTACAAAAGAGTCCCAAAGTCAAGTTTCTGTTTTCATCTCCTTCACAAGAGCCGTGGCGGAGAGCAATGGACAAGATTAGCCAGCAAAGCTAGCAATAACTCACATACTCCCAAACAACCTTCCCCTAGAACTGAGCCCTTCCACAGAGGCGTCCCGAATGCAAGATACGGTCGACGTGAGCGATTGTGTCCTTTTTCAGAGTATCTGCTCAAGTCTAGCCGTCAAATCCAGCCATGGTCACAACATCCATCAGTTTAAAGGGCAAAGTTGCCAATAAACCCTTCAACTCATGAAGCAGCCCTTCTCCTTCCTTTCACCGAGATTCAATAGTGGACTGAGAGCGGAAAAGAAAGATTCCTTCAGACATTTTGAGAGCGCAAAGTAAACTACTGGGCGATATTCATGGGGGAGCTGCAAAGATATCGAACCGAACGTCTACTTTTTCTACTTCTTTCTACAGGCCCAATACATTGCTGCTGACATGGTATTTGCTTTATCCCCTTCCTGGGAGGCCGTAGCGGTCTATGCTTTCTGGAAAATGTTGTAGCGTTCTGCCCCTGGCTAGCGCATCGAGTGATTCACAGGAATTTACAGAGGAGTTAAACGTTTTGACTTCTCATCTTAGCTTGTGAGCAGCACGTACTAGTCTCCTGATATTTGGACTTTAAATCTCTTTCCCTCTCTGGTAACAATCTGTGGTTTCATCTTCTGAATCTCTTTCCTTTTGTGTTCTAAACCTTCCAATTAATGACGTGTTCTGAGGGAGCCTAAAATTCCTCCCTGTCAACAATGCCAATGAGATGCTTAAGCCAAGCTCAAAGGAACACAACCAGCGGTACAAAAGAGATATGCAAATTAAGTGTCTTTTCAAATCATTCGATACATCTGCACGTTTGATCTAGGCCCTTTCATTTTCCCACGTTTATTCATCTGCTGTCCTCCAACTGTTAAATCTCCTACTGCTGTCGTGATTAATGACAACAGAGGCCGTGCGCTTGTGTTTTCTTGATCCCTCAGAATCAAACTCTTTAATAGCATTTCATAGGCACGTTAAAAGGCCACTGAACGGACTGTGAAAGATTCCTTGTTTTTTTCTTTTTTTATCCTCTCCAGAGGGGGAAGCAGAAAAATCCATTTTGTCTGAATCAATATTTACTCCTGATGCTGTCTTTTCCCAAAATAATCGACAGCTGGTCTTTTGTTCAACCCCCAAAGAAAGTAAAAAGGAACTTAAAGGTTACCACACTAGAGTAGATTTGAAAGCATGAGGAAAAAGGAAAACTATGGGTAATGATTATAATTGACCTCTCGCAACATCCCCTGAGCTTTGCTCTTCCGTAGATGACAAGGCTTTATGTTAAAAGCCTATCTGTTTTCACAATGAAGAAAAAATTATGTAAAATAAAGCTGAAATTTATAAAAAATTTAAATAAAAAAATCTATATTTCTTTTTTTTTTAAACTTGAAAACATGAAATGTCTTCTTGTGCAATGTTTCTTTTTTTATTAAAATGTTATCAACTAACTGAAAATACACCTCTAATAATAAATAACACCCTTCTTTATGGTTTCAAACCTTCAAACAATCTTTCTGTACATCATGCACCATGTTTAAACTTACTAACCCTGATGTTAATAATGTATAAAACTTTAACTGTCTTACAATACCTTCTGCTAATGCATCTGTTTGTTAATGCATTAGAAACCTCCCTGTTCCATTCGTGTTTAATAGTGATAACTGTGAAGTAAAAACATTGCAGAAGAGCTTATACTGTAGAACAGAACAGAACAACCGCAATACTGTTTCATTATTACCAACCATTCAAAAGCTTTTCTGCTCCACTGCCCTCTGAATTTATTACTATATATCTCATAATACGAAATGAATACATTACATACTAGCTCAATGCAGAAAGAAATCCATTTACAATCAATGGGAAAACCTGCACATAAAATAAACAAAATGCCTTAATACAATTCTCAAATATGAATAGCAAAATTCATAATTTTTCATTGTTAAAAATAAACAAAGTGATATTATTCTGTCTATTGGCCTCATTGAAATTAAATGCAGCCAGAAAAAGTCATAAGCAAATCTATTTCACTGCCGGTTTGTTATTAATAATATTGTATACAATTTTATTAAATCGTATGATGTATATATTTTTTCCTAAGAAAACTGAGAAACTTTAGGCATGTCACTTCCTCTCCTTTTCAAATCCCAGATAATCATTACTAACATGAGTGTCTCTCTTTTAGCTCAAAAAATTTAAAATAGAGTCTGAAATGTAAAATAGGAAGTCTGCCAAGTAAGTGAAGGCACAAAAAAAAATTGAAAGATAATTTTACAATATTGCCACTTTCCCTTGTCAGAGTACAAGAGAACCGACAAGGAAGATTGACAATTACTGCATGTCCCATGCAGAGAAGAGTGACAGATAGACGGGTAGAAGTTCTGAGATAATGCAAGAAAAACAGCGTTAAGACAAGCAGATGTGGGAAGGAGTCAGTCTCGTCTAGGGTTATATTTAAACATAACAAAAGAAAAAGGTGATATTACTGCAGAGGAAATGGAGAAAATTTCAATACATCATCAGCCAGGAATAGGTTATTGAGATCAGCCTGGCAGCTTAAAATTTCTAGGCCGCTTCAAAAGGTGTCAGGACTCCCATCTCGGCCATTGTGCGGTCTCTCTCGTATCACGTACGGCTTGATTACCTGTCTGTCATGAGCGTGTTACAATTCAGTCTCACAATTCTGACAAATAACTCAATTTCTTGCACGCTCAGCACGGCAAAAACCATTTTAAGCTATTTGGTTGAGAGTATTACACTATGAGAACACAAAGCAATGCCAGAATAAACTTTCCTTCAGTGTGGCAGCCGTGCTATTGCGGCAGTCGACACTTTATT
This sequence comes from Chrosomus eos, assembly GCA_036326025.1. Lineage (NCBI taxonomy): Eukaryota > Metazoa > Chordata > Actinopteri > Cypriniformes > Leuciscidae > Chrosomus > Chrosomus eos. Next base: position 33,171,478 of record CM070824.1, on the reverse strand, counting down.
GAATGAAGTTACGCTTACACTTTCTGAGCCACTTTAACATTGAGGTTTTCGAAACAAGACCTTTAAAACCAATATCTAGGAAAATCCACTGCATAAGATAAAACAGCCATGAATAACACACAGCAGAACGAAGCAGGAAGCACATTGTGAATTATTTTGAGAATATTAAAGAAAATACATGGGAAGTTTCAACGTGATTTCGCAACAATGTTGTATATAGCTTGCATAAAGCTGGATTTATGAGCGTAACATGTTCACGGCCCATAATGCAAGAATCCATCATGTTAAACAGAGTAAATACTACAGTAGCACTCAGAATTAAATAAATATGGATTTTGTTAGAGCCATATTGAAATTAATTTTGTAATATTTGCATTATATTAAAAGTGATTACGTTTTTTGATAAATGTGTATTTTGTGTTATTTGTATTGTATCACGTGACTAGGTTAATACGCGTTATATGCATAACAATTTTGAAGAAGTGTAATGAAGGAGGGATGCTGCTGAGCATGGAAAGGTTAGAATTCATGTTTTTGGAACTAGAGTAAGTGTAAGCTTTGAGTTTGATTTCTCTTATAATGTAACAAAGACAAAAAAAAAAAAGTAAAACTTTACAAGACAAGTTATTATGGATTCATCCGTCAAATCCTTTGTGCAACACCCATGTGGAAATATGTCTATATCCTAACCTAAACCTTTTTTAAAGTTTAAAAGGAAGGGGAAAAATCTAGTTTAAAACATCATTCAGGGCTCTAGAAAGACTGTTTTCATTTTATATTTGAATTGAATTTTTAAAGAAATGAATATAACAAAAAAAGTGTCACGTCATTGACAAAAATACTGAATATGTAAAAGGTTGCAAATTTTGCATAGGAATTTTGCAAGCTCAAATCAAGGTGATCTGAAATTGAAAAATATGTAGTGGAATTAGAGTGGAGTGATTTGAGAATGAGAAGAAAGAGGACCGTAGATATTATCACATAATTTGTTGAGGCAGACCTGTTTAAGAAGTCAGAAAATAAGGTATAATATAATAATATGGTATAAGACTTTTGAAGGTCCTGTGGAATCGTGAGGATGGATTGGATGGAATGTAATCTCTACTAGAAACACTGAGAAAACAACATGTTCCTTCTCAACAGATAAGACAGAAAACATAATTTGACACTGCACAGAAAAATACCACATCCCGACTACAACACCAGCCTGTCCGAAAGCAGTAAAACATTGTTTCTTGATGGTACATTAAGTTGACCAGATCTGACTTTGCTAGGTTAGATTGTTATTGCATCTCGACAGGAATGCCTGCGAGCCTCAGAGGAACCCTTGAACTCGCTTGCCTGTTATAGGTTTGTGAAAGAACCAGATTTAATGATCCATGAGCATCCGATGCAGGTTTCTGGGTGTGGGGCATTGAAATGATGGATTGATCTGAAAATTTACTCATTCAAGCTGCTAAAACGTGCAGGCTCAGCGCTGAAAGAGAGAAACGCATTTGTCCCTGTGCATCCTTCACCATGTCTTCACCTACTTCTAAACCATCTCTCCACCTCAAGACAATAGTCTCAAGCCATGCAATGCAGCCAAACCACAAAAACAGTACATCTGGTCATAACACAGCAGAAACCACTTATTCATCATACCGCAAAAACTCCATAGAGATATGCTGAACTCATCTATGAAAGTTTTACAATGTAATGCCAGTAATCTTCCTCCATTTACTGGACACCACACACCATAGGTACCCGGGCTTGGTGCATTAAGCAGAACAATTTTCTCTTTAATGGAACACGATGAACCATGGGAAATAAGTACAAAGAAACAAAATGTACTACTCTTTACAGCAAAAAAAAAAGACAAAAATGAATTGAATGCGAGCCACATAGAAGGAAATAATGGATTTAGCTCATAGAGACATTTAGATAAATGCTGCAGATGAGCTATGCAAGACAAAGAGGTACAAATGTTCAGTGAACTGTACAATGAATAGCAAAAGTGAGGGCTAATAAGTACTTGCACACAACACATGTGCTTATCATGTAGGGAGGAAATGGAGCTTTTTTCACTTTGAATATTTTTCATAGTGAATGCCCATTCAAAACAAGCATGATAACTATAACGATAACGGCAAATATAGTTTTAAAAATTGTTCTAAATGTAAAAGATTTTTTAAAAAAAGAAAAGAATTGGAGTCCACATAACAACTATAACGAGAGAAATAGTATCATTGCATGGAATCACTTTCACAATGATTTTGTTTACAGCTGATGAATGATAAAAACATTGACAGAATCAAACCTTTTTTTTAAAGAGTTTGAGCATTTACAGCGGCAGACAAAATAACTGCAGCGAGTGCTCATAATAAACAGAACAATATCATGTAGTTATTGTTATAGTTATCATTCTTGGTGTGAACCGGCCTCAAAGGTTACCGTTGTTCCGAGAATGTCCGTGGGTGAAGTGCAGCCAATTTCAATAGGATTCCACGCAGAATTTCACGTAAGGACAAATGATTTTGCATTTGGGTTCATTTGGTCACTTGACTTCTGTGTGAACTACATTACTAACAATAGACAATGGATCTTTTTACCTACAACATTTCACTAATGTGAATGATATCATCATGTCCTCACCCTCATGTCATTCCACAACTTCTGTGAAACACTGAAGAATGTTGGGAGCCAATCAGTACTGGTTACTTTTGACTTCAATTGGAAAAACAAACATTCTCAAAATATCTTCTAAGTATCTTCTTTTCTTTTGTGTCCCAAAGATAAAGAGAATCTTTTAAAATCAGTTTCAGAATGAAATTAAAATCAGAATGACAACAAAACTTGCCCTGATCAGACATTTATCAAACTACTGTTGTTTTAAGAGCATAGTTCAACTTTTAAGTGAAAATATGGTGATTTTATAGTTAGGCTCTTGCCTGAATCTATGTCACTGTGGTGTAAACATGTCCACTACCCAACACTTTAAAGGATTAGTTCACTTTTTAAAAAACTTTTGCTGATAATTTACTCACCCCCATGTCATCCAAGATGTCCATGTCTTTCTTTCTTCAGTTGAAAAGAAATTAATGATTTTGATTAAAACATTCCAGGTTTTTCTCCATATAATGGACTTCAATGGTAGCCAAAACGGTTCAAGGTCCAAATGAGTTTCAGTGCAGCTTCAAATCAATTTAAACGACACCAGACGATGAATAAGGGTCTTATCTAGTGAAACGATGCGATGACTCGAAAAAGATTTGTTCATTTTGATGAACGAGTTCGAACAGGAGAATCACGAACGTGCATTTCAGGACAGAGCAAGGCGAGCATTTGTGCTAATAATACTTAAACTGTTTTATTTATTTCAAAATGGCGCATCGTTTCACTAGATAAGACCCTTATTCATCGTCTGGTGTCGTTTGAAGCTGCACTAAAACTCATTTGGACCTTGAACCGTTTTGGCTACCATTGAAGTCCATTATATGGAGAAAAACCTGGAATGTTTTCATCAAAATCATTAATTTCTTTTCGACTGAAAAAGAAAGACATGGACATCTTGGATGACATTGGGGTTAGTAAATTATCAGCAAAAGTTTTTTAAAAAGTGAACTAATCCTTTAAAGGAACACTCCACCGTTTTTTGAAATAGGGCTTATTCACATTCTTTCCTACATTTAGATAGGTGTGCAAATGCATTTTTGTCTCAGTGCATGCATTGTTTTAGTTTGACAGCGTCGGCGCTAGCTTAGCTTAGCACAATGAATGGAATCCTTTGTTGCCAGCTAGCATGTCCTGAGTAAAAGTGATAATTTTTTTTTTTTTTTTAAAACACGTAATTACTTCTTGTGGCCTGTGTATTCACAACGAGTACAAATAGCACTGCAGATTAACACTAGGCGATTTCCTAGGCAGATATTGACTTGGGACTATATTAGGGGGAAGCACAGGCGAAGCACTACTGCTTAGGCGAAGCACTGGTACTTGGGATTTCATGTGTTGCGTGATATCTCTGCGCCCAAGTAGCAGTGCTTCGCCTGTGCTTCCCCCTAATATAGTTCCAAGTCAATCTCTGCCTAGGAAATCGTCTAGTGTTAATCTGCAGCGCTATTTGTATCCGTTGTGAATACGCAGGCCACAAGAAGTAATTACGTGTTTTTTTTTTTTTTTTATCACTTTTACTCAGGACATGCTAGCTGGCAACAAAGGATTCCATTCATTGTGCTAAGCTAAGCTAGCGCCGACCCTGTCAAACTAAAACAATGCATGCACCGAGACAAAAATGCATTTGCACACCTATCTAAATGTAGGAAATAATGTGAATAAGCCCTATTTCAAAAAACGGTGGAGTTTTCCTTTAAGCAAAAATATGATAATATTCTTTTGGTGCATAAAATTCACAAAATGATTCTAGTTTGAGGTCACTTTGTATATGCCAACCACTGCTAGAAATAACAAAAGTATGTAATTTGACGTTTTTCTCAAAACATTACAGTTAAGCCCTTATAAAAAGTTGACCATGTGAAAACAATCCCTGGCCTGCCTACAATATAATGATATTGTTTTATATTAATTCAATTACCATTGACTGACCATAACTCAAAGCCCATTCCTATACCTAAAATAAATATTTTTGTATGTTTACAATAAAAAGACTTGAGGACATCCCGGACATCCCAAAAGAAAGGCTTTGTCAGATTATTGAAGTAACCCACAGTACACACACATAAACAAGTGGAGCTGAAGGGCTCAAGGCCAAAGACCAACGATTACTGTTAAGATAAACTAGCTTTATTTAGACTCTGAATCAATATCAATCAAATACAAACTGTTCACTTTTCACAGTCATAAATCGCTGTCATATCTTCTTTCACATTCACTTTCGATTAACTGGCAGGCCTGGCCTGCAGTAGAACAAGCTACGATACAAGATCCGTAAGTTTGTTTTAGTCCCATGAGAAATGCAATTGCAGGCGCAGAGTGAGGGATACAAATAACTCTTTTGAAATCTCATTTTTCCATCCCCCGAAACACCATGTGGACGGAGCCTGACAGACATCACAAGAGGAGACTCCTCACGGTACCACTCTGGGACAGCCTTTCCTACCCACACATGCTGCCAGAATGTTAAACAGGCAGAAAGAAAGAGTCAGCCTGCTTAAATGCTGTGCCTTAAACCACTAAGTACAGTCTGTGCAAAGGCAAATAGTAACCTTCTAAATAATATATAAAGCTTAACAGACCATTAGTTCATGCATATTCAAACAGAAGAAAAAATGTCATGAAACTTTGATTCTTTTATTTTCAAGTACATCTGGAGTAATGCTTTTTTTAAATGTTTTTTAAAGAAGTCTCAAGGTTGAATCAATTTAATCAACTGTAATATTGTGAAATATTGTTACAATTTAAAACTGGGGAGGCAATAATTTTGTTGGTCCAAAATTAATAATTAGGCTATTTCAAAAACATAACTCAGTAGAATATACAGTATTGTTCAAGGATGTCAAGTTTATGCCTAAAACAAAACTAAAGTATTTTTCAAAGATTTGATGATTTGACTTACTGTAGTTATTCCTCAAAAGCCATTACCTTTTAACAAGACTCTGTTTCCAAATGGACTAAAACACAGTTTTCTCTTTTATCCAAATCAAAGCGGTGCTTTCCATTTTTTTGTGCAATGTGCATCAGATGTTCAGTGTGGGTGATCCGTAGGCATGCTGTATAAGCATGAGACTGTAAAAGAAATAATTCAGGCATCCAATGAAAAAAAGTAAATAAAAAGTATGCATCTGTTATGATTTCCTCATCTTTATAAGAAAAAAACATGATGCTATGACAGATCAAGGAAGCTCATTAGCATTTGCTATTAAGACTCAAGCTCAACCACAGTATGTTTAAACTCGCATGAGCTAAATATTTTAAGAAATGCATGTTAATATCATCTTCCTGATTTAATCATGTAGAGTACATGTTGGATACAGAAATCTATCAGAATGAAAGATTGCGCATGTTCTCCTCACACAACCCACTACAGCAAATCAGGTCGATATCACATTCTCACAAACACACTCTCCTGAAATCACAAACTACACAATAATCAGAAGTTGTCAAGGTGTTTTTTTTTTTTTTTTTTTCAAAACTTCTGGTTTGTGTGTGTATGTTTATAGGAAACAGTTCGGCAGGGCAGACACCATTATTCTAACGCAACGTTTAGCTGACTGTCTCTAATTTCATTTCTGTCCTAGTGTCATTCCAAGACGGAATGTAACCAATTCCCAAGAGCAAATTGAAGAGCCATCAATTGTGCAAAGGGCTGCATTGTCGCCTCTGGCGCACGGCGAGAGGAGGGGGAGCGACAGGCCGAGGGAGAAGAGATGGCAGAGCAGCAGGTCAGACACTATTCTATACCCTCACAATAAATCTGATTTAATATCCATTGTCCCACCAACCTCAGTGGCGAGATGGAGACAGGCGGAAACTGGCATAAATAAGAAGTGAAGGAAGCAGAATTGATATTGGTGGCATTGTTGTATTAAATCAGAATAATAAAACCATGCATGCACAAACAGGATTTAATAGAGACGTCCGGCTCGCTCGGCGCACGCCGGCGTACTCCAGAGACGAGCCCGGCAGAGACGCAGGGACACAGCTGCGGAAGCCATTCTTAATCAAACCCAAATGAACGGCAGCTCCGGTGTTTAATGATAGGGCTTGTAACAACAGACCCTAGACCGGGGTGTTGAGTCAAGTGTTAAGCACCGTCTGTGTTGAACAAGTTGGAATCTGAACTGGGGTTTGTGAAATGTCAGAATCTTATAGTCATGGTAAAATAGTAATTGGACCCCTGCTTTTTGACCTTATTGAAAGTCAAATAGCGATTCAAAAAGGACTATAACTGATTTGCACAATTAAGCCAGCTGATCCAAGTGATCATAAGTCAGAAAGAAAACCATTGTAATGGCATCGGGCCAAAGTGCAAGGTCTGGCTGCTCCTACTGTACATATAATATAAAAAAGTATAATTTATATATATTAAAAAAAGTTCAATTAAAGTTAAAAATAAGAAACACACACACAAATATTTAAACCAAAGTATTTTTAAATACTAGTTTAACTTAGGTGTCCAATTTTAGTGTTTTTTTTTGGGGGGGCCACTGTACATTTACGGGTTCAATCAAACCTTGTTGATACACAATCTAGATGTCTTTTCACATAAAATGTTGAATTCTGTAACAAAAGAATGATTTACCGGGCACCCTGTAAGTTTCATGTAATTACTGTGCTTCCAAAGATGCTTCTTCAATCAAACTGTGAGCCGCAGATATGCACAGCATGTTTAATTGACAAAGCAGCTGAACAGTAGCTTTTCTATTATCACAGGTGTGTATGGAGATTGTCTTGTTAGATAATGCCCTCACTTTCTACCCATGCTATTTGTCTTCTTAGGAGGAGAAAGTAAGAGCATTCAACTTTATGGTCTTGCTAAGAACAGTGTTGATCAGTATGATGCTGTTTTGGAATATTAAGTGAACCGTAAGGCATCCATAGCATTTGAGCAGCTATATCCATATGCTAAGTGTGTGCATGCACATGCAAACTCATGTGTGCGTAATGTACTAGGACTAAACAGACTGAACTATTGTATATTCTGCAGTCCTGCCTCATATCATAATTCACTCAATACACATGACTGTAGTAATACACATGCCTGTATCTATAAAATACGTACCAGAGATTATTCTGATAAATTTGTGCTTAAAACTTCTATTTCATTTTGCTAAATGAAAAGTTTCAATGTCAAGGCCACATCTGTCTTCTTTCTGCTGAAAATCTGAATACCAAGTTATTAGCGTATTGTGTTGTGAATACTGGTGTTACCACAAGGCTTCTTATTTTGTAAAAATACCGTGGTCAGGCAGCTTCACCAACTTGTGAAACTAGATATCCAAAATGATATACAATACTGTTCAAAATGTGTTGTTTTTAAGGAATAAATTAGTTTAATTAGCAAGGATTCATTCAATTGACTGAAAGTAAAAGAGAACTTTTAGTAAAGACTCTTTTGGCGCTTTTCCACTGCATGGTACGCTCGGTTCGGTACGGTTCGATTCGGCGCGGAACGGTACGGTTCGGCTTCGCTTTTCCACTGCGTGGTACGACTCGGTACGGTACGGTTCGGTTCGCTAGCTCGGTTGCTTTTCCACTGCAGTTAGTACCCATTCAAAGTGGGTGGGACTGATCGTTACACTGTTTGTAGGTCCGGTGATAGCCGTGTGCGGCTAAGAGCTGAGCTAGCTGCTACTTGGAACACTTTTTCATTCTGTTTTGCCCCATCCAGCTCTCGCTGGACCCGCTCCTAGGCAACCAACGAGAGGATTGTCTGCACCTCGACCACGATTCAGCCATTTCCTTTTTAAAGTGTTGATCTCTTCTGTTTTTTCAAGTAAGTAAAACACAGGTGCTACCGTGTTGGCTGTTGTCTACTGGTTATATGACTCTGTATAGCGGTCTCGTGTCGCAAATCCAATGACGCTGGTAGTGACGATTCTGTCTGTCTGTCTGACCAATCAGTGATCTGCAGTGTTTCACGTCACATTTTAGTACCGGTACGGTACGCTTGGAACCTCAACAGATCAGGTACCATTTAAGCGCGCCGAAGCGCCCCGTACCGTACCGTACCATGCAGTGGAAAAGCACCACAAGTGAGCCGTACCGAACCGAACCGTACCGTACCATGCAGTGGAAAAGCGCCAAAGCGTGCCGTACCGAACCGAACCGTACCGTACCATGCAGTGGAAAAGCGCCATTTCACTGTTACAAAAATAAATGCTGTTCTTTGAATTTTCTATTCATCAAAGAATCCTGAAAAAAAGTGTATCACAGATTCCACAAAAACTTAAACCTTATTATTATCGATGTTGAAAACAATTGTGCTAATTGGTTTCAACATCGATACTAATAAGGAATGTTTCTTGGGCACCTATTCAGCGTTTTAAAATGATTTCTGAAAGGTCATGTGACACTAAGACTGGAGTAATTTTGCCATCGCAGAAATTAAACTTTTTAAAATATATTTAGTCATTTTAAATGTTAATATTTCACAATATTTGCTTACTGTATTTTTGATAAAAATAAATGCAGCCTTTGTGACATAGTACCCACCAGCCGTGACAATCCACTGAACTCGTGCTGGTCAATGCTAGTCTTTTCAATAGTGCAGCATTTTCATAAAAGCATAAATAGGCAAAATTAGCACAAAAATGCTTCAGAGAGAGTTTCAGCTTGCTGAGAGGAAAGGGCCCTTGGGAGATTAATGAACCGGGCAGCAATCTCCGGCAGAGGTCATCTGGCCTTGGCATGCTGTGCATAAGGGCTCTGCACGTCAGAACTCAAGTGCAGACGCAGGCACAGAGAGATAACAGAAGAGATTGGGAGTAAGTATAGTAAAATGATGGTCCACGCAAGCTTTTTTTTAAGTCAGAGATAGGAGAGGCTTATTGGAAACTCAGATATGACTAAGGCCAAAAACTCTACAATGTGCGGTCTAGCATTACTGTGACAATAACAAACTATGCAAGGGAAATAGAGTTATGTTCAAATGTCACATTCATTAATACAAACAGCAAACTAGTAGCTAGCCTGTCAACAGTTTAAAAGTACTTTTGAGCCATTTTGCTAACTTCAACAGTAGGTCTTCTCTTAAAAAAACACTTTACAACAGTAGTTAACTACACTAGTTAACATGAACTAACAATGAAAAATACTTCAAAAGCATGTATTAATCTAATTTAACTTCAACATTTACTAATAAATTATTAAAATCAAAAGTTGAATCTGTTAATATTTTTTAATGGACATGAACTAACAATGAACAGTTGTAATTTTATCAGCTAACATTAACTGAACATTAACATTAATTGAATAAATACTGTAATAAATGTATTGCTCATTGGTAGTTAATGTCAGTTAAAACATATTGTTAACTAATAGAACCTTATTTTAAAATGTTATCAAAATCCTGCCCTGCACCAAACTCAAATGTGCAAAATGACTCATAACCAGGGATTTTGGTTGATTAGTTTTCTTAAGACCTGTTTACAGAACCTAAAGCTGATATTTTATACTAGATTTAGATTAGTCAAAAATACAGACAAAGAGAGCAACTTTAACAAACTTTAACTAACATGCTAAATAAAATTCTTTTTAAACGGTTTCTCAACTGGAAGATGTCGGCCTGAAAGAGAAAAGTGCAGAAATAGTTAATGCTAATTTACCTTGTAGCAACGCTAAAAATGCAAAGGCATTTGGAGCACAAAGATGCCTGTAATTGAGCTTGCGTAGCTAGAAGCATTTGTGTTCACATTCACGCAGAGAGCATGTTTCGGGCCTTAGGGTGAGTTATATGTTGAGTGAGTACAAAATCTATTCCTTCTGTAGATATTTTCTGGCACATGAAATGCTTGGATAGCACTATCAAAAAGTTTATTTAGATATAAACAAGCTATTTGGGCCAAAAGGCACATGCTGAACTTGCAATGCTGGAAGAAGCGTGTTTCCGGGCACCCTCAAGAGTGTCCTTCCTCTACAGCTAGCTTGACTGAAGGGGGGCAAAAAAAGAATCACAGAAACCCCAGGGTTTTCACTAGCAAGGGGAGGGGATTTCTTAATTACAGGGCTCCCCAGTATGGGCTAAAAGGGAAATGTAATTAGAGGAGTGCAGCCTTCTGAATGAAGACGGTAATTAGAACGAGCACACGTTACAAGAGAAAGGGCTGATTACGGGAGCAACACCGATTTCCGCCCAGTCTGCTGATGGTGACCTTCATACTTCCCTAAGTCAGTTCATTGCAAGAGCACTGAAAACACGAGCATGTCGATACTTAGCCCTTCCACTCTGTCTCCCTCCACTTCTCTTAATTACAGCCATTCAGGCAATCAAGGCCTTGATTATGGTCCGAGCTCCATAAAGCGCGCTCACCGATGCCGAATATGTGCACGACAAAACCTAAAGCAGGGGTCCAGGAATACAGGTAAAGTATTTAAGGGTGCTTTCACACCTGTAGTTCGGTTCATTTGGTCCGGATTAAGGGCGAAAAATTATACTTGTATCATTTCAGGCGTTTTGGTTCCTTTTCTCACCACACTGATTGCTCTGATCCGAATCATTTGATGAGTTGATGAAACGAACCAAAATACAGTCACGTGACAACATCCACATCACTCGTTGGCCAGATGTGTCTTGAACATATTTCTACAACTGCATTTCGATTGGTCAGAATTAACGTGCGGGAAAATTCCAACAGAACTCACAGAAGTAAACAAAGGGGATGAAAATCCGACAGACATGCGGAGAATTCGCTCACAATGTATGTTCATAATCAACAAAGCTTTATCCTTTCGCAAATCCCCTCATAAACAACAAAGTCTAGACGCGATATAAAAGAGATTCCCTGTGCAGTGCGGACAACTTCAGTGAGGAGAGTTTACTTGAGAGTGCAGAACACGGTAAGTCAGTCATGGCTTAAAGGGAGCGCTATTGACAATCTAAATAATAGTTTGACTATGGCAGCTGGTTTAATCCAAAAATGCGCAGTTCTTTGGCAGTTGGGTCTGTTCGAGGTCGGATCACCACTAACGAACCGCTACAGAGTTCGTTTGAAAGCGTACCGAGGTACACTTGTTTGGTCCGCTTTTGGTGTGCACCCGAGTGCGATTGCTGCATTCACACCTGCCCAAACAAACCGCACCAAGGGGGAAAACAAACCCTGTGTGATTCAACCGAACTAAATGAGTCAGGTGTGAAAGCACCCTAAATATACACAACATAAACATAATAATACAACTTGCATCTGCACAAAAAATTAAAGGGGTCCAATTATGCCCTTTTCCAAAGTCTAGATTTTGTTTTTTGGGGTGTACTAGAACTAGCTGGCCCAGTGTGTTGTGATTGGCACTGCTTACCATGTTTGGGAAATGCCAAACCCCTTCATAACCATGAGCTCTACTCAGATGTACATATTAACAATGTCGTAAAATTTTCAAACCATTTTGAGCCCGAATCAGACCCTGACAATATTAACGCACAAGAGGATTGTGCATAATGGATTTCAAGCACAGTCTTTGCAAGCACAGACTTCACAGGATGTTTCAGAGTGGTATGTTTTTTTTGTAATTTACTTATACATTATAGATACAATGTTATCCACCATTTATTCATGATATTTGTCGGAAAACTTATAATCAGAACTGTTTATAGAAAATCTGTGATACAATACAATACAATCTTTAAAAAAGTTAATCATTCAACTTTTGCTTTATGTAACAAAAACAATTAGTTGTATACCATATATAAATAAGTGATTAACATTTGATGTTTCATCATTTTAAAATTAGATGTTGCCTAGTCATTTGGGTTTATTGTTCACAATATAATTTTTTTCTTTGTTTAGGCTATTTTTGTGTTATATTTGTAGTAGTATGGGATTTTTTACCTTCGCGTTGGTTACCCTTACATGGGAATGTGTAGATGGTATAATTAGGGCCTGTGTATTAAAATGCGTAGACACGAGACACTAGTAGGCTTTGTCATGTCCGCCCCTCTTCCAGTCTCACTATAGTTGAGGTAGGTGGTGGAGGTTATGCGCATTTTTGTGTGTTTTAAAGTGTCTATAGGATGTGTATTCTTTCTGTTTTGAAGGGGTTCCTGTAGCCATTCCGGTGACGTGTCCTTAGATTGTGTTGGCGCTCCCTGAAAGCTTTTAGGTGCGTAGGCTAGCCAATGTGTTGTTGTGTTGTTTCTGTTTTGCTTAGTCGAATTTGATGGTTGTTATGTTGTGTTTTTAGCAGAACATTCGTGATTGCATTCTAACACTCTTGATATGCGTGATTTTTTTTCGTAGGGTATGCATGAGTTAGTGATTGCTTTATATCCCTTGATTGGAGCATTTCTTTGATCATTATGTTTTGTTTTGCAGTCTCCCGCGTGGTGGTTAACTCCAGGTCGCGCTGCTGTTTTCTTAACTTGGGTTATTTTTCCTGTTTTGAAATTATATTATAATTCGTTTCACTTGGTTATTTCTGTATTGAAGTTTTCGGTTTGATCAGTGTAACTTGGGCCGTAAGGGCCGAGTGGTGTGTCCATCTACCAGTTTGTAGTGCGTCCATTTAACAGTCCCTCCTGTTGAGTAATCTGGGGGTTTTGCCAGCGAGGTAGGAAGTGTTACCAACTGACTCTGTCAATCATTATATTTTGTTTCTTATGTGAATGATTTGAATATTTTGTATTTGTACTGGACCCACTAAATTTCTAGTTTGAGTGTGCTGAGGGGAGGCTAGTCACATGGGTGAAGCACATCGCTGTGAGTTTGGAGCACCAGGGTCTGAGTACCTCTTCCTATTGTTTGCTGTGCATACATAAGTGGTTGAGAGCTAAATTTCTTCCAGCTAGTTTGCTACCCCTAAGGTAAGCTTTAGCCTTGCAGTTTTCATTCTTTTTGGTAAATTAACTATTTTTGTCATATCTTTTGGTGGGGAAGTTACAGTATTTTCTTTCGTTTTGTAATGTTGGTTTGACTTGATTTGGCCTCAGCATTACGGATGTCTGGAGAAATTTTATTTTAACGTTGTGATGTTTAATATTATTGTTATAATAAATTGCTAGTGATTTATATCAGGATTTTTATTTTTGAATAAAAGTATTCATTTGATAAATTGGACAAGAAGTCTCTGTCTTTTCATTGCACCACCGAACCTGTGTTCCTCCTTGTATTACCTTGGATGCAAATCCCAGGTTGGCGTAGTCAGTGTTATCTGGATTTAATTATACCAAAAATACTGCTCAGGTAGGCTCTTGACTACGGCAGCTGGTTTAATCCAAAAATGCGCAGTTCTTTGGCAGTTGGGTCTGTTCGAGGTCGGATCACCACAAACGAACCGCTTCATACTATGAATTGTCATACTTGAATGCGTGACTTGTAGGTACAAGTTTCCTAAGTGCATTTGAAGATAGCATTTGCTAAAGGTCACCTCTCCACACCACGATCACTAAGTGGTGCAGTCGCCCCCTGCTGGCATGGAGGAAATGGGGTCGATGTCCTCCTGGTCTGTTGCCTGGAATATAGGTGCAATATGGAGTAATAAATCTTGGAAAAAATCACTGACACTGTATTGATGCCAAACACAATATGTGAATGAAAGGACTATAGAAAACCTATCAGAGCCCACCATCAAATCCACGCTGCTGTTGCTAGTTTTCTCTCAATCTCTTCAGATTATAACACAAGTAAGGAATGAGTCAATTCACCAATCAATGCTGTTTTACACATTCACTATTTCCTCACAGCGCCGGCACAAATGCAGCCCGCAGGGAATAGAAGAATCTATTTCTTCTACCCTTCTTGCTGTTCCGAAAACCTCTGTCACCACCCCAGGGGGTTAGCGAAAGAGGCGCTGGTGGAAAAGAGCGTAGAATGTACAAAATATTGATCCCTCTTGAAAATGTGGCCTGTCCTCCTCATCTAACCTTGAGAACCCCCTCTGCTCAATATATTGTGATGCCTAACACTACAACTTTAACATCACACCAAGCACTTCACACTCCAAAACACTACTACACTGTCATTGATTCAGAGAATCCAATCTCATCTCACGTGTTCATGTTTTTCAAATTTGTTTGACGACACACAAATAACCCAGAGGGAGTAAAAAATCTGCATTATTTAATAATTTATCTGCTGTTGTGTTTTGAGACTGAAATATCAGGCGCTGTAGGTGCTATCATACATACTAACTACGAGGTCACTATGCCAAGAAATAATTAATCACATACGCATACACAGATGCACAGCGGAAGTGGGCCGAGCAGTCGTCTATGTGTGTGTGTGTGTGCGTGCCTGAGAAGACATTTCCACTCGAGTTGAATACAAATGTCACCATGTAAATTCTTTCAGTTGAGATGAACTGTCCGCGGACCTGTTCAGTCGGTGAATGCGTTCCCATACAGCCGCCGAAAACCGAGCACCTGTGCATAGACTTTTAAAAGAGGGACACTTTGAGTAATGACAATTCGGCCCGCTCTCTCTCCTTTAATAGCCTTATCGTCTAAATCCCTGCTGGTGCAAAGGGAAACAGTGTGAGATTTTATTTCCTCTTCTTACTGCTCTCTGGAGAAGAGAGCCGTACTGTAAAGGTAATTGTGATGAACAGAGAATCTCTGGGTGCACTTCTAGTTGCACAGCAAGGGTTGCATATGAGACCTTATTTCTGGAAGCCAATTTCTGAGAATAAAACATGATGGATGACATAAGCTGTCTTTGAACACCTTGCTACACATCTATTTAACGTTGAGCTTTACATGGCCTGACCCTGAACCAGCATCCTATATGACAAGTCTATGATCAAAATGAAAAAAGAAAGGAGAAGGAGAAGGAAGCTGAGACATGTTAGTCAGCTCCTCCCGTCCTTAAACGCTCCAAACCTTTTTTTTTTTTTTTTATAGTTTATTTGATATGGACACAACAACAGTATTGGACAAACCAGATACATTGTTTTTCGTGTTATAGCAAGACTGCTAATTTGCAACACTTGTCCATAGAAAGCTACACACTTTCACAAAACACAGAACAAAAACAGTACACAATACAATATTTAAAAATAAACAATACACATCATCAATATTCATTTCATACAGCGTTACCATGTGTACAGCTTTGACTTGACCTCAGCCATTGTTTCAGACCTCGGTCAAAGCTGATCATGTCTGTCTGCAATTTTAGTTCAGTAGGCAGAGAGTTCCATAGTCTCGATCCATTAAAAGAGAAACTAGACTGACCAAAAGATTTTGTAAATCGCGGAAGAACACAGTCCCCACTGACTGAGGCTCTGGTGGAAGGTCTAAGTGAGCCCTGACGCCTAATAATGAGAGCAGAAAACAATGGCGATACATGACTATTCAAACATTTAAAAACTAATTTCAAAGTACTAAAATTTATAAAATTTCCAAAAGTAAACAGATTATGTCTATGAATAGGGTCACAGTGATGCGATGTCATGGGAACCCATCTACAATTATTAAAACAGACTGGCCTGACCAGATTTGAGAGCATCTAACATTTACAAACTAACAGTTTGGGAAGGATCCTTTTTTCCATTTCAGCATGACAATGCCCGTGTACACAAAGGGAGGACAATAATGAAATGATTTACAGAGTCTAGTATGGAACAAACTAGCTGGCCTCCACGAAGCACAGAATTGACAGATTTTACATGTTTATATATGAAGAGTTCAGATGCAAAAGCCTCTAAATGCCATCTGAAATTTTCTTCTAAAATGATCATTTTTATCAAGCTCGTATATTTAAGTTGAATAATTTCACTTAAAATGGCAAGAAAAATTACCCATTAATTGTCATTTAAGTGAAATTACTGAATTTAAATATACGAGCTTGATAAAAATGATCATTTTAGAAGAAAATTTCAGATGGCATTTAGAGGCTTTTGCATCTGAACTCTTCATATATATATTTTTGTTGCATTTTCTTAATCCTATTTCCGTAAAAGAGTTAACAAGCTTAAAGTTTGGACTGTTGCCTATATTTAATCCTTGATCTCCTCATTCCTTCAAAAAAAAAAAGAG
Organism: Chrosomus eos; assembly: GCA_036326025.1. NCBI lineage: Eukaryota > Metazoa > Chordata > Actinopteri > Cypriniformes > Leuciscidae > Chrosomus > Chrosomus eos. Next base: position 33,154,854 of record CM070824.1, on the reverse strand, counting down.
TAGACTAACCTTGGACAAAACAAACGGAGTAATAGTTCATTCATCTAATAAACTAAGCACAGAATTGAACCCTATCGAACAGCAGCTGCAAGCCACCTCAACCTATATCAGTATCTGATCTTGCTGATGCCCATGTTTCAATGGGATCAAAATCCTGCATGTTCCAACATCTAGAACAAAGCCTTCCCAAAAGAGTGGACCATCTCCCCATGCCAATGGTTTTGCAACAAACACATACGAATGTGCCATTTAGGAGTCTACATAGTTTTGGTCTTTACCGTGCTTGACAACATAATTAAATGTTTCATTTTCTGTGTGTGGAAATAGAGTTTAACATTTTGTTCATGAAAATATTCAGGAAAAAAAGTTGACCAAAACCATAAAAAGAGCAAAAGTAGTAATGAATATCCTCTGACAGGAACCTTATATCTTGTACATTGATGATTTATCTGCTATTTGGCTGTAGGAGGTGAGAGCAACAAAGCAAAACAGAATCTTTTAAAAGCATCACAGCATAGAAAGTATTGGTATAAAAGAGGAATAGCTTTTCAACAATACATCATCTTGACATCATCTTGACATCTTTTGTAGGCAGAAGTGAAGGTTAGCAGACACATTTTATCTGTCTCGATTATTTAGGTTTTTAAATAAAACTTTGCTCATAAAGTTACACTGTTGCAACTGCAGCAATTAAGATAAATTAAAATCTAAATTTATTTTTATAGACTTCACTGACAATGTATCTTTTATTAATTAATATTATATTTCCTACTTTAATTTTATGACAAATGATAAAAAAATCTAAATAAATAAATACTTGTATATGACTCAAACAAAACTATTATCTAACACCACGTCGTCACAATATTGTATGCTTATATTGTACTTAAAATTATCTTCAGCAACAAACACTTTGAACACGACTGAGTTCTGTATAATAGATTAAAAGTCCAATTTATTAAAAGAAATAATGAGCCAGCTAAAATTAATTTTCAGTTCATGCTACAATAAAGTTTTCTGCCTAATTAAACTGGCTAATAAAAAACTGAAGGATGCTTCATGAGATAAATCATATTTAATGATGCAAGAAGATTATTGCATTCAATTCTTCACTTTTAGATGGAACAAAACAAACAAACAAAAAAGAAAAGAAAAGAAAAGAAATCACTTCCTTGGTGTGAGAGCATGTGTGTTTGGAGCAGGTGTGTTTGCCCAAGCATCACCAAATGAATAAAATGTCTTAATAAACACTAAAATGGTTTGATAAAAATCCAACTTATCTCTGTGAGCAAAACAAATCATTAATAAACAGAAGTATAAACAGAAGTCAATTCAAAACTCCTCTACATATAAAATTAAACAACTTCTTTTCAAGCTGTTGCTTTGCTTTCAGGATATGATTAAGTCGAGCATGCATGCAATAAATCAATTAATTACGAATGAATAAATTGCATTCCCCAAGATAGACTTTGGTACTAAACCTTCTCTTTCACTCTCTCGCTCTTCATATTTGTGTTTAGATGTTGGCAGTCAGATCTATGCATCCACTTGCATGCTTTTCATCAACTTTTATCGTGGGCAGGTGTGTGAGCTATGACCAGCAGAGGTGTGTGTACAGTACCCTTTGATAGTGCATTAGTGCCAGAGGAGAGATGCAGTGTCTGAACTCCCTTGGCTGTGCCTTTGTTTTCCATTAGACAGAGTTATAGTGGTGGAGACGGTTCATGAGAGCACTTAAGATGGTGATAAATACGCACACGCACTAAAGCAAAGCCGAGGACTGTCAGCTCAGGGACGCACCGTCTCCGGGCGTTTAATCAGACACACTCAAACTCATGAGCATCCCTTTGTTATGAAAAAAATTGGTTGGATTGGTCTGTACTATTTGCTTATTTTCAAGTGAAAACTGAGAAGTGAGCAATAAAGATTAGAAAAGTCCAGAAATCATTAAAACAGCACTTTCAATAGCACACCGAGTTGTTATTTTCGACAAACACCAAATTACACAAAGATTTGAGAAAGCGATCATTGTCGCTGGGCAATCAAGTGCTCAAATAAACTTAGCTAGCTTCATTCTTATATCTGCTATTATTTTTGTGATTTTCTAGAATGCCTCCACCCTAATATGACTTTGATGGAGAGAAAAAATAGCGGATGCTTATGAAAAGTGGAGATGCATTTTGTTTTGCAATTTCTCTAGGACAGCGAGCAACGGAAAAGCGGTAGATTGGATTGCATGTCTGGAGTGCACGGTTTCACATCAGTAAAAGAGTAAAAATTACAAATTGTCTCATCATAAGATCTGTGACAAAATCTGAGAAAAACTGACAGCTGTAAGAGCTGAATATATTGGAACAAACACCTGAAGTGTTGCATGAGACCCTTAAGAACAGCTGTTGTGCGGCAAACCTGTGGTTTGTTTACGTCCTGTCAGTCCATAAATTAATGCAAGGCCAAAAAACCATATGCATAGGCCACAAATAACTCTGCAACCCTAGAAAGTATGACACTGGTAATAACTCTAAGAAGCAGCATATTTTAAAAGGGACATGCAAAGCTATCTACAAAACGAGCTCTGTCTGTATTTCAGAAATGGCTTACTACTTCAATTTGTCACAAGTACCATGATTGACTACAATGCATTTCTGTTCCAAGCCTACAATCTTTTGTTATCTTGCTTTCCATCAACTTCCACTTGAAAAACACAACCCTGTCAGATCAAAAAGGAAAGGCGTATCTAATCATCTTCTACCCTAATAGTCTTTCAAGTCAAGTCATCCAAGTATCAGAAAATATCAAAAGACGCATCTCAAAATAATGGACATAATGTTACAAGGGGGCAGATTCATTCTGACAGGATAAAGTCATATTTCAGATGACACAGCCTTGTACCTCATGCGCGTCAACTCCTAGTCACAAAAGCAGCGTGAAGCAAACATTCACATTTCGATAGATGTCGAAATATAAAATGTGTGTTGCTTTCCACTTTCATTTGAAGTAATTCCGCCTCATGCATATTGCAGAACATGGAGTTCATGTAAACGAGAAAGACAGTACTGTGACAACGTAAATCATCTCCCAAAAGATATTTTACAACACCAGATATTTATGTTCTAGATGAAAAAAGTGTTTGGTGTGAAGACAAGGACAGAAGCTGAGAAAGAGAAAGAGAAAGACAGAAAAAGCCTGTTGTCAAAATTATAAATAAATCAAATTTATGTCATAAATCAAAACGATGAAACTGTGCAAACGCTCTTCATTTGAAACATTGTGACACACTACCATCACTGATTGTTGACTCAAAACTGTCATTTTATTCCTGTCAAAACCATTATTGTTCACTTCGCTATTATTGAAATTGTGCAGAGCACACAGAACTACATAATAAACTGAGAATATATTATGTTCCTAATATGCAATCACACTACAGGTAACAGAGTCATTCATGCAAACAATCCATCAAAATCCTGTATAGATAAAAGAAAATATATTTTTTGTTGTAATGTAGATGACAAATGGCTGAGAAAACAAGTTGAAAATGTGATAAAAGTGAAGTAAAACAGTTGTTATGTTTTGTGAGGTATATGCTGTTATTCATATGTGTCAAACCAAGCATCACATGGAACGTGTTAGATAAACACCTTTAACAGATAATCCAGTTCAAAAGAAACCACCACATTTGTGCTATATCACTGACAACATTTACATGCAGCCAAGTAATATGTTAACTCAATCAGAACAAAAAATATATATATACACAATTGGACTTGATCTGTATTCAATTTCTATCTGATTGTTTTAAAGTAACAATATGTAGTTTTTCAACCTTCATAATATATTTCCAAGACCCTTGTGATGGTACATCGACTTAAAATAAGTTAAATGATAGGTTTCGGGTAGGTTTCGGGTAGGAACCGGTGCACAAAAAGAACTACAAAATTCGACTGCTTTACGTCAAGGGCTACAATAGTCATTATTTCGTTTTTCTTCGTTTCTGATGTCGCAATACATCATCCTTTCATGAAATCATGTAACATACTCTACCTTGTCTGTGGACATCGTTCATTCTAAAGCCGGTGCTGGATAAACAGCGAGCGTGCGTGCGACGGTGGGCTAGATTATTTACGACAGTGGCAATGGACAATTTCGTTTCCAACCAGTAGAAATATTGTTTAGGATGGGCAAAAGTTGTGGCATTCAGAATTTTGTTCTGAATACTTTTAGCAGAATATTTATATATTCAGATATAAACACTGCACTCAGAATTTGCAGTCGGGTTGAATTTATTTGGCAAGACAAAAACCTGTGCATGCAAAAATATTTCCATAACGATAAAATAGCATAGTGGGATCACAACCACAAATATGAAACAAATCAACGGCATTTAAGAAAATGACAAGAGCGTGAGGCAGAAGGAAGAACAGAAACAAAGAAGAACAGAGTAAATGCAGACCTGATCAATAAAACATCTGCCTCCTTTTCTCCTCAGGGGAAGAGGAATATACACCAGTGTGTTAAAGGTAATACTCCAATCCTCCAAACACACACAAACATAGATTCAGAATCCACCGATGCTACACGACAGCTACTGTGAGATAAACATTTCAGGTGGCTTCTGCAGACTCTGTCATTTGTTTCATTATTTCCCATCTCTCCCATCTTTCCCATCACTCCTCTAGCTCTAAAATTGGCCCATTGATTGGAAAGGCACTTACTTGGAAGATTTCACTCTCGTTTTTGGTGGTGCTTTTTGTCAAATGATAGTGCTCCATTGTCAGCCATGCTATAGAACCCTGCAATTCGTTCCATGTCTTGCAACAATCGGACAGAAAATTCTTTAAGTAACAATAGGGGGGGAATTTCGAGCTTTTTTTTTCTCTACACTGTACAGTTTATGATCCTTCCACAGCCTGGACAGGGAATGTCACCTGCCACTTCAGAACTTGCTGGAAACATTAATATAATCTTTAAACCAAAAAAAGAAAAGAAGCATGAGAGCTTTCAAATGTTCTAATAGTTATATAACGTATTTTATTTTTCAATTAAAATGTTCACTCAAATTATTAAGATTATGATATAATTAGCAAAAATAAATACATTTTTAAGCAAATCAAATCAAGCAAATCTAACCTTTTAAAACCATTTCACACACCAAAACTAAAACGCACCCTCAGACTAATTCATTTCACCTTAAAATCAGTTTCTGAAGGCAACAACATCAAGAAATCTCCTATGTACTAAATGTACGTACGCTATTCACCACCATCACATTCAGCACTGACACCAGTTCACCAAGGCTTTCAGAACTGTCTGATTTGCTAATTACACAAGCATCTTTAATATTGTGACAGATACGACATACAATGTCTATCAAAGTGACATCCATTTTAAGCAGTGACCTAAATAAACGTACAAGTCGATACTCTTTTAAAATAAGTGACTACTTAATAGTTAATTGGAAATGTGCCATGTTTTCAGTTAAACAGGCATAATACGTGATCATTTTTGAATGGGTCATTGCCTTAATAGAGTCTCTTCATCAGGATATTTGGACTCCATTTTCCATTTATATGGCTAGGGTAAGTGTATATACAAAACAAAATTCTAAATGCTAAATTCCATTAAATACAACCAAAGTACAACATTACAGCGTTTGTCATCATACTTCACGCATACTTCACTAGAATATGGGGCTGTACATTAAATGCAACATATTCTGCACCAATAATCAGAAAAATAGTCAATCAGTTCTTAAACTTTTACACTTGGTCCACCTAATCTTGAATATTTGGTTACATACTTGCTAGAATGCAAGGAGGAGAAGAAGGAGGGAAAGAAGAAGTGGGGTTTTTAAAACTTGTGTTGCCTTCCTAATAGATACAAATATTTTCATGTGTAAAGACCCATTTATTCTGTGTAAGTAAAACATAAAGAAAAAAATAAACATGTTTCTGAAGGTCAAGAAATAGGCTTTTAATAATTTCAATAACTAAATATGTCCAAAATATTAATATAATGGTATAGAATTATATCAACATGTAACATATATAAACATAGACATAAACATAAACTTTGTCTTTTTCTGTGACCGCATTTACATTACATGGTCCAAGTGACCCAATTCCAATTTTTTCCTCCCATGTGGCAAAGATCAGACCCATGAACGTGTGAGAAGAAAAAAAGCATGGATTCAGATATTCTCAGATCGGTTTCAGAAATAAATCCGATATGAATAGGATACGTGTATTTGCGTCTCCCATGCAAGCGGACAGATCAGTTATTCCTCTGTCAAAGCGAGTTGTACCTAATTGAAAAAGTGACAGTGGCGATTGACATCAACTCAGGTGGACACCAACCGCGATCACATGACTCTTTAAAATTCCCAGGCTTCAGCAAGGACAATGAGAGACCAATGTTTTGCTGATAGATGGTATGGAAAGCAAAAGGTTGTAATATCATTCCATCTGCAACCATTGCAATTTACAGCGTTTTTACTCCCTTTTTGGCCAAAGCTTTTCCAGGTCAGAGTGTCTACCTTGGGTCGTTTCACCAAGTGTATAGTATAAATGCAGATACAATGTGGTCCCTTTTAAAAGAAGATGTAAGCTGGTTGTCAAAAAAATTGGATATAGTTAAAATCAGAATTGGGCATCAAGTGTAAACAAATCAATCAAAATCTAAATTACTCATGCAGAAGCTTGAGCATTTAAATGTAGGGCGAACTAATACTGAACAAATATAGTTTTGGCTTACGTCGCTGAAGCAAACACTTGAACTGCTCAAATATGCTGACAACATTTCATAATTTAAAAAGAGCCTCAACAAGCTCCCACCAAAGTTAAACCCACCGAAATTTGTCTCATTGGAAAGCACAGGCTTTCCAGTTAAAAATTCTCCAGCCTAATGAGCCATGCCTGACAGCTACTGCTTAAACAAAATCCCCAAAAAAGATGTACAGTAGGCATACAGAACATAACAATTTCACTGGAGGGCAACGCGCATCAGTCCTTTTCAGACCTCAATCATAGCTCTAAACCTTAATGATGTAATGTTTAGTGGAAACAGTGCAATAATTACAAATAATTTCATCCCAACATGTCTTACCAAAGCAGCACAATGAAGTTGGGGCAGGCATTCCACCTCTGAGGGACAGACGGGCACATGGGAAACAGCTAGGTAATGTCCAACACTTGCTCGCAGTCGGATCTCTCATGTAGTGGATATGCTGGGTGAGTTAGACATGCCAAGCTCAAACGTGCATGGTCCAGGCGCTAACGCCAACACCATCAGCCGTGGCAGATGGGACTCCCTGCCTCACCGCCAAGGCCTTAATGAAGCTGCAGCTGCTTGAAGACAAGGTGAATCTTCCTCCATATGCACCACCATGTGACTGGCTTTCAATACAGTTCAGGGAGTCGCCCTTTGTCCATCCCCATTTCAAGCTTGACACATTTGTAAATCCTTCCTAAACATGGCGGATGTCAGAAATAATAGACATCTTGGTGTTGCAAGACAACATTTTGAGTCAAACAAAACAGAACAAAGCCCCTTTTCTGTGAGTGGATATCCATTAGTCAGACAAATAGTGGGACCCAAAAGTTATGCTGATTCTTACCAGACTGGAAGAATAGAGACATGTAAAAAAAATTGTAAATGCACTAAACCATTTATGAGCAGGTATAGAAGGGTCTACGACTGCAACATCATCCATGGGTCAATTGATGTTTGTTTACCAAAATGCTTCATCTGGAATAATTCTGCACTAAAAAAGAGCATATCACCTGCTCAGCAATTCAGAGTCAAGCATAATGCTTGTTAACTTAATGAGCGTGCTATACAAGCTTTATCGCAGTAAAGGCGAGCACAACAAGAAAACGTACTGCAATGATCTTAAAAAGCTCCCCAAAATGTCAGATCTAATGACAATGTTTTGACCCTTTATTACACTACACAACCCCGACCTATTCAAGCAAAGAGCTGAAACATATTATGTATGTTAATGTGTACTTAATGCTCTCTGCAATGTCTTATTTCAAATATCAAATGCATGTTTGCTTCTGTTACTTGTTTTAACTCTTTAGAAAGAGTAAAAGAATGGTTTAACCAGAATTAATGCCTAAATACTGTAAATCAATAAACGTGCCAGGTTACTATAAGTGTGATTCCAAGGTGAATGTTTTTCACACCTGGTGGTTTTTGTTACTAATAAAATCATTCAGAGCCGTAATTTACTCTATAAATCAAATGTAATGAAGCACATAAAACTTGCTGCATATTGTAGTTTACTCAGCAACAAAGCGAAAACACAATTATTGCTGAGACTTGCATTCTACGAGCAACATAGAAGAACATAGGAGCCTATTTGTGGACTTTTTGGTCAGAGTTGTGCTCTCCAGAAATAATATCCAAATATTTTAAGCTGTAACAAAGCAAAACTTTTTTTTTTAGTTATTTCCAGGATGAACAGCAATTTGAAAAACTTAAAAGACAAGAGCCTGAGCATGTGCAGTTTTTGCAAAACTCACAATGCCATGGGATTTCAAGGTACTGGAAAACAACGCACAACGGGACAAACTAGTGGTTAAAAACCACTAGGTTTTTAAAGTAAACTTTTGGGCATGTCTAAGGTTCAGACTGAGGCTATTGGAAACTTTTTAGTCTTAGCCTCAGTAAAGATTTACTTAAAGAGAGATTAAATATCTTGACATATATTATAAACTTAAAAATATTGCATTCCAACATTCAATGAAAGGACATCTCCATATGGATTCACACAGGTCTTGGCTAAGCCCTGAATCTACTAGCCATAGAAAAACAGCCACCACATCACCCCCACACAAAGCATACAGCTGGAGAAGACGTCATGAGGAATTTTGAAGAGAACATCCCTTTTTAATAAGGCCGTTGTTGGCTAGTTCCCTAGAGACCAGCTTGGCCACTGAGATAAGATCCAGGGACGGGTGTGCGAACCGTAACAGCTGTGGAAAAAGCAGAGGAGGAGGCAGAGTTGTAGTATAGGAGGAGGAGTTCTAACAGTGTTTTACACCAGGCTGGCAGGCCGAAGGGAGACAAGAGCGCTTCGGAGTCCCAGACGGACTGAGCTTTTCAATTAACCTTAATTGAATCACTCTCCACTGCTGAATGCTTTGTTTACCAAACGGCAGCCAGGAAACCAGAGATGAATCCCACCTGCAGTAGGACAAGCACAGGAGGGAGGGAAAAACGAAATACAAGGTGTGTGGGGAGGCACGGTGGGAGATTAGGGTGGGCAAACTCATTAAAAATGCTAGAAGATGGAGGAAACGGAACTCGCTGTGACAAGGACTTCTAAACTTATGCGAAGGACCCTGCAGCGGTGTGTTTATCTGCTCTGGCAGAAGTACACTTAATACTCATCAATGCCATACTCATGGCCGCCTACTTTAAATTTGTCTTTTCATTTAGCGAAGATGTTTAAACATCCGTACTTCATTAAGAGCGTCTATCACAGGAGTCCCAAATGGTTGCAGAAAACCTAAACAGAGAATCTCAGCTGGCAAACGGATCTAAGCAGAAATACTGTCCAGTTTTTCCATTCCCTCTGCAGTGCTGCTAAAGATTTTTTTGATATTCAATCCGTTCCAAGTCTCAACAAGCTTCAATCAGTTTATTTCTGTACATCTAAAACCTGTCTGTAAGTGTTTACAGCATGTTAAAGACTGCATTTCAAAGCTAATGTGTTGCTTTAAACTTTTATAAACTCATGTAAACATGTTGTCAAAACTTTTAAGAGGTTGATTCAGAGTTTACAGATCATAAATGCAGTTTTCCTCTGAAGAAAAACAGGAGGGGCTGATATTTAAGATTTAGCAATTCTGTCATCATTTACTCTGCCCCATGAGTCATTGAAGTTGTTTATAAGATTTGTCCACGGTATTTCAACTCTTCTGAAATCATACAGTGCCTTTGTGTGAGGAAAAAAAAAGAGATATGCCCTGATAATATTCCCCTCCATTGAGCTGTAAACTGCTGCTTGAGTCAGTGAGAACTCAAGAACAAGATCAATCCTATTTATGAAGATATTGTTTTGTGAATTAGAAAAAGAAAGAAAAAAAATTATTGGAAATCCATTGAAGTCTTTGATAAAGTCTGAGCACGTGAAGATGCCTTGAAATCTGTCAGGGACAGAACCAAAAAATAAAGAGAGCATAGACGAGAGGATATGAGAGCATAATGCAGAGATTTTGACAAGAGGGACTCAACACAGATGGGGGGCAGAAGGCATAAAGGACAGATGGCACAGATAACTTCTTTACAGCTGACTCTATACCAAACCACAGCGACTTGCGCCCATCACACCCATACATCACAGCGTGGCACTGCTGCGATGGTGCCATGTCAAGCACTGTAGGCAACAGACTGGAATAAAAGACCCATCAGAGCGGCGGAGTCCGATCTGCCCCACCACATTCACAGTCACACATGCACATCCAGCAGAGCAAATACCAAACAGAAAGGCATGGATCTGGAAACCAGAGGGATATTCCAGAAAGCAAGGTTATCTTACCATCAAACATACCCTGCACTCTCGGTTGATTAACCCTAACCTTACTTACTTTATGTACACTGATTTCAAAAACATGTCTGGGAATAAGTTCAGCCAACCCAGAGTATTTTCACTGTTAACACACAAGACATTCTCAACAGAGCGACGAATTGACAAGTCACCATGGAAACAGACACAGAAAAAGTGCGCCCTACTACTTTCTTCTTCCTTTGTTTAATGACTATTTAGTTACTTAGAGCATATCGCCACTATTTGATGGTAAATAACAGTCTGTGCTTTCAAAGATAACATGGCTGTATAAGTTTATTTTTGTTAAGTCGTTTTTCTTCCACATTGCTTGAAAGGTAAGGTATTATATATGCTTTTTTATCATAGAAATACATTATAGCATAGAAAACGTCCTTTTGCACAGCAGCAGGTCAGAGAGTAAGCTGCTATGACTACTTGTATACCCTGAAATTTACCTTCATTTTTGGAACCGAAAGTTGTGGTTATCTGCTTACATTTAAACATACCCGGGTATGTCACATTACTGGAATACCCCCAGTGCACCAATGCCCTGTTTACACCTGCTAATAAAACCCAACAATTTATCTGATAACAACTGGTAAAACAAGACACAATGCCGTTTACAACTATATACATGTTATAAAATTATGTAAATGGAATAACATTTTTTGAAAGGAATATCTTTTGCTCACCAAATATTTATTTATTCGAAAATGCAGTAAAAATATTAATATTGTGAAATATTACAATTTTAAATAAATATTCTATTTTTGAATATATTTTAAAATGTAATGTAATATTCCTGCTTCCAGGAATCCTGAAAAATAATGTATCATTGTTTCCATACAATTGTTAAACAGCAAAAACCACAAATGCAGTAGGGTTGCCGCGGTGAGGAAAATTTCCCACCGGTTAATCGACGTGTGACAACACCGGTAATCCCGGTGTCACCGTGGGGGGCGGGGCGGGGGGGTTAAATAGCTTTTAAATGCGTGCGCGTTTAGGCTACTTTCACTTTCGAAATATGCGTCAATTGGCAATTCAGCGTCAATTGCTTGAATGGACAAAAAAAAAAAAAAAAAAAACTCACTGACAATAAAACTGTATTTATAGACAGAACTTTTATTAGCATAACGAATGAATAAAAATAACCCCATGCATAGGCTGAAAAAAGTGAAAATCGGCAAACTGTGGGCCCAAACAAATAAGAACCATAAAACGTTTTTTAACGAATAAGAAAATAGGCCTAAATAAATTACACAAAGTTTAAATAAGATAAAACCAAATAAATAAGAGACGAATATAAAATAAAAACTTCAAAAAGGACCTTAGCCTACATAAATTACAGCACTCTAAAACACACTATAAATTGGCATTTATTAACATTGCTTGTAGTCTAGAGTCAAAGAACATGACAGTTGAGACAAAGACAGACTTCATGACAAAGACAGTCTTGCAGTCAAGAACATGTAGACTGAGTAAAAACTATTGCGAAATGACGGCGTTTCCATTAACCGATGTTATGCGACTAAACGTCCTTTTTTTCCTCTTGCGAACGGCATATAGCCAGGAGTTTCTGGGTGTTTCTCCCTCATTTCTGCTCCGATGTCTTGATTGTGGCATTTCTTTGAGGTTTAGGTAGGCTATTCCTGTAATTATTGTTTCTTTTTTATGAATTTAATAAATAACTATGTCTCGTATTCTGTCCAAACGGTCATTGTAGGCCCATTTTTGTGTCCATTCGTTTTTCCTTTTTTAACCCGTAATTTTGCAAAACAAAAAATGAACGGTTGTTGTATTTGCAAAGTTGAACACCAAAATTTAAATTAGAACTGTACACACCAAATGCTGCGCAATATATATATAGCCTATATTAACGGATTTTCGGATTTTGTTTATGACTTTTACCCCTTTATTAAACATTTAAAATATTCACAAATTAATATGATTTTTTTTTAGATTTGACTGGTTTTCTAAGGCCAAATTAGAACCTGGAAATGATATTTTTCCCGCAGTGCTGAATGAGAAGAGCCATGGCTCTTCTCATTCAGCACTGCGGGAAAAAATATAGGCCTATGTCTCTGGAACCACAGCATAAGCTACAGATTACAGAAAGGTGATTTATAGGCTAATAATAAATGTGTCTGAAAAAATAACGAGGCATTTTAATTGTTTATTAATAAACTAGTGTTTTCTAAACCAGTGTCGGTTAAACATATCTCCATCTCCGCTGTAACGGATGCATCTTTAGAGAGAAATGCATCTTTCATTCGGATTAGCCTACATCATCAGAAGGTATTAGCTTTCGATTCGAATTTGTTCGTTTTAAAGCGGACATGTTTTAAAGCGGGCCTGATTGTTTTATTTTATTTTACAAAAGCACAACATTGTCTTGTTATTTTGAGTTTAGACCAATAGAAGTAGTTGCGACTAATATATTATTATTTTCTGTATGGCCAGAAATGATAGAGTATTTTAAGTTGTTTCCATGTTGATAGGAAAATGCAAGTGTTCACGCCCGCGCCTCCCTGCCATGCAGTGCGCGCTCCACACTCCGCAATATACGTTCTTTGGCAGTAGCCTACTAATTGATTGTTGTACCTGTGTGTCTGGCTTCTGCGGTCGATGTTTTACTGCAGTGCCCAGTTACTGTAGTTTGACTCGTTCTCATCTCCACACGTGCTAAATGGAATTTGACTCCTGATGCTTGCTGATCTGTGACGTGATGGCTCTTGGCACGCACTGCGCAGTACAGTTTTTAATTATAATGTATGCTCTCGTCTGAACTAAATAATTGATCATTATTATTTATATTTAGAATTAATTCAAATAAATATTTTAGCAAAAACGAATAGCCTACTTTAAAAAAGTCAAGACATCGCGGTGTCACGGTGGGAAAGTGATGTCACCGGTGATGGGGCTTAAAACCGGTAACACCGTCAACACCGTCTATCGCGTCAAGCCTAAAATGCAGTGAGTTTTTTTTTTTTTCCAAGCAAACAAAAAGTCAACCATGTCCACTGGTTTGCTTTTATGATTTTCAAAACACAGTCCAGCTCTTCTCGGAAGTCAGAACACTTGCTTTTGCTGAAGTTTAGCTTTTTGAAGGGATTTGCAGAACTCTTCAGAAAGGACATGGATGAAAGTATCCCTGGGTGTTTAGTGCCCTTGATTCAAGGTCTCTCACCTGGGTCTGGCAAAGCAAACAATGCGGTTTAAATGGAAGGCTGGGTCAGAAAGGAGAGTGCAAAATGAATTGTAAATTATAAATAGGCCTCAATCCGTTTTGGAGTGCAAGCAATAACCTCTTCAAAACATGGCCCCTTACCAAAATGGAGGATGTCCTGAGTTTTTAAATGCTTGCAGGGCAAGTTGTTTGAAACGTATAGACGTGTAGGCCAAACCGCACAGGTAAACAAATACACACACGCACACCTGTCAGGCACTGTTACCCAATATGGCTTGTTGTCTCCACCCACTATGTGAACCCTTACGAAAAAGAAGTATACTTCAAGTTCATTTTAACTATACTTAAGTAACGTTCAATTATATTTTCAAGTATCCTTTATGTAGTAGGTATACTAATATCAATGTGTACTTGTAGTAAACTTGTAAGTGTACTATTGCAATACTTCTTGGGAAAAAATTGGCCCACTTTTAGTATATAAAAGTACACGTTTAAAGTAACACTATGTAGTTTTTCAACCTTCATAATATATTTCAAGACCCTTGTGATGGTAAATCGACTTAAAATAAGTTAAATGACACTTCTGCAATAGCCTGACGTGGTCTGTATCACTTTTACTGGCACTATGTAACTTTGGGTTTCGGGTAGGAACCGGTGCACAAAAAGAACTACAGAATTCGACTGCTTTACGTCAAGCGCTACAATAGTCATTATTTCGTTTTTCTTCGTTTCTGATGTCACAATACATCATCCTTTCATGAAATCATGTAACATACTCTACCTTGTCTGTGGACATCGTTCATTCTAAAGCCGGTGCTGGATAAACAGCGAGCGTGCGTGCGACGGTAGGCTAAATTATTTACGACAGCGGCAATGGACAATTTCGTTTCCAACCAGTAGGGCGACCGATGAGGAAAAGTTACTTGGTGTTACTTTAAGTGTAAACTTTAAGTACACAACTAGGTTTCTCATTTGTAAAGCATCATCACTACAAGTGAACTTATACTAGTAGTTTAGGCCTACTATTTTAGTAATAAGTAGCAATTACTAAGTAATTACTTAAGTAGTAATTTTTTTACTAGTTTATGAAAGTACACACTGAAGTGTACTCTCAGTAAACTACTAGTTCCCTTTATCGAAAAAGGGAACTTCGAGATGCGTCGAACGACACGGTGGGAACGCCTCTTGCGTGATTGCGTCTGAAGCATCTATGCCAACTAGTCCAATGGAATGAGAGAATGAGCGTCACGGGCGGGTGACGTCATGAACCAGGAAAGGATAAGAGCACTTCCGCTGCTCGCCGGCATTTAGCTTCTGTTGCCTCAGCAAGCGATCTGTGTCAAACTGTCTCTGTCTATTTATTGTTGTCTGTTACAATATTGTCGGAAACGTTATGGCGAAACAAATGTACAAACAGTGTGTTCCTCCCTGCCCGCGTTTATTTAAACGGGTGGGGACACACACAGCTTTGTGTCAGTTTGTTTGAGAGTAAGAGCATGCTGAGTGCTAACATTGTGAAAGTGAAACTACCAGATTTGCATGCTCTGCTCTCGCCTGTCACTATGATAGTGGCAGGCTCGCGATTCTCACGGGATACAGGACCCGCGTTTGCCGAGGCGGCGCGGAGAATGCATTCCTGGGGATCGCAAAAGGATCTTTTGGAGGGGTGGGAGAACGGTCCGAGGGCCTTTTCTTCTTCCTTGCCCGGAAGATCCAGCTCTATCTCCCCGGTGTTGGAAGCAGGCTCTGCGGTTTCTTCCGCTCGGGGAGAGAGAGCCCTTTTTCCTTCATATTCTTCCTCCGAGGAGGTTTGTGTTTGAGAATGTTGAAAGTGAAAGCAAGCACACACACTGTTGAATTAGATTCGCCATCTATTTTTCCAGTATATGATGAACTGGTGGAGGTTTTGTCCCGTGCTGTTAGTAAATTAAATATTTAATGGCCAGCTGAGAAAAAGGAACGCTCGTCCTAAGAAACTTGACGAGCGTTTTCTTATTTCTATCACATTATCTCCACCACGAGGCTTCCATTTTTTCCCTGATTTACACACTGAATATTTAAATTATGGAATAAACCGTATTTATCACTACTTTCAGCCCTCGTGTTAAATGTTTATTCAAGATTAGAGGGTTGAAAGATTACGGTTATGATATGATGCCCCAGGCTGAACAGAAATAAAAATAGGAAAATGCTATTTTTTCACCTGGTCCAGTATCATCATTTAAGCCTCTGCTTTGCTCATAAGCCTATACTAAAGAATCTCGCGTTTGCCGAGGCAGCGTGTAGGTTTAATGTTGTAATCAGAATCTAGCTCGGATCTCGCGTTTGCCGAGGCACCGCTTAGATTTCGAGTGTATTTTGCAAAAATAAGATTCTGTGGCTGGGATCTCGCGTTTGCCGAGGCAGCGCGTAGGTTTAAGCAGAACTACTGGTTTTATGGGTAAAGCTTATACGGCAGCAGGTCAGCTGGAGAATGTTTATAGAAATCTATATTATTATGCTCCAGGCTTATCAGGCCGATCTGCTGGGGTTCTGGATATAGCGAAATTTGAGCCTTCGGGTCTCTTCAGCGACGCATTCCATGCGGTCGTTGTTAGGTGATACAAGATATATATATATATATATATATATATATATATATATATATATAAAAATATATATATAATAAGGTTTCTCCCTCGCTGTGTCCAGCCCCCCTGGGGCTGCTGGGCGTGAGCAGCCCCAGCCGTCGAGTTCATCATATTATGTGCACAGAAAGAGAGTGCTGCGTCTCGTGTTCCTCCATGTAGATACTGGAGACAGACGCAACCCTCTCAACCGAAGTCGTCTAAGCCTAAGCCGGATCTGAGGACCGTTCTTCAGGCGAAGAAAATTTCGGTTCAAGGGTCTTGACGTCTAGGCGTCAGGCCTGTGAGGACAGCCCCGACCGAAGTAGAGTGGTGTACACCTCATTTCACGGTGCCCGTTCCATTTCGGGGTCCTCACGAGACCCTCCTGCCAACCCTGCCACCTCCGGTGCTTCAGGGCGCAGCGGTCTCCAGCGAGTCGCTGATGCTATGCTGCGGTACAGCATTGGTTTCGCGCCCTCTGAGGGGGGCTTTTGAGTAGTCAGGTCAGGTAGTTCCTGCCATTATGTTTCAGGCTCCAGATTTGGCTCCCTCAGTAACACCAGAGACCAGCCTCGAGGGGCTGGTTCCCTTAGTAAATTTTCTGGCAGCGTGGATGCTTCTGCCGAATATTTCTCATTGGGTCCTGCAGTTTGTAGAGAAGGGATACAGAATCCAGTTTGGCTCTCGTCCTCCTCATTACAGCGGGGTGCTGCCCACAGTGGTGCATCCCGAGCAGGCTCTGGTAATGGGACAAGAAGTAAAGGCCCTGTTAGCAAAGAAGCTATAGAACAGGTGTACTCACCCGTCAGAGAGTCGGGTTTTTACAGCCATTATTTCATTGTTCCAAAAAAGGATGGAGGGTTGCGTCCCTTTTAGATCTTCGCCTGTTTATTCGGTCAGTTCAGAAACTAAAGTTCAAGTTAGCTGACCCTCAAACAGATCGTGACCCAAATCAGATCCGAGGACTGGTTCGTCACGATAGATCTAAAGGATGCATACTTCCATATCTCCATCCTCCCTCAGCACAGGAAGTTCCTGAGGTTTTCTTTCAGGGGCAAAGAATACCAATATCGGGTTCTTCCTTTCGGCCTAGCTTTGTCACCCCGCACGTTCACGAAATGCATGGATGCAGCTTTAGCCCCTCTCAGGCTTCAGGGCATACGCATTCTGAATTATATCGACTGGCTGATTCTAGCGGAATCAGAGCAGTTGGCGGTTCGGCACTGAGGTGTCGTTCTCGCTCATATAGAGATGTTGGGGTTGAGGCTCAATGCCAAGAAGAGTGTACTTTCTCCAGTACAGAGAACCACTTTCCTTGGTGTGGTATGGGATTTATTATCCTAACAGCCACAGAAGAGCTGAGGCTAGGCCAGTCACGCACTGTAAAACAGTTCGAGAGACTGTTGGGTCTACTGGCAGCAGCGTCCAACGGAATTCCTTTTGGCATGCTGTACATGAGACCTTTACAGTGCTGGCTCAGGACCAGAAGGTTCTCCCCGAGGGGAAACCCACTTTGCATATCAAGGCACGCGGCGATGCTTTCGTGCCTTAGTTATATGTAAATTCTGGTTCTTAACCCAGGGTCCGGTGTTGGGAGCTCTTTGCCATCGAGTAGTGATCTCGACAGATGCTTCTCTCACCGGCTGGGGAGCGGTAATGGAAGGCCGCTCGGTTCAGGGTCTGTGGAAAAGCCATCATCTTTCTTGGCACATAAATTGCCTGGAGATGATGGCCGTCTTCAATGCGTTGAGACATTTCCTTCCGGACCTAAGAGGCCATCATGTGCTCGTTCGAACAGACAACACATCAGTGGTCTCTTATCTGAACCGCCAGGGGGGTCTGCGCTCGCGTCCGCTTTGCAAACTGGCGCACCAGATCCTCCTGTGGTCTCTGGGGAAGGTACTCTCTCTGAGGGCAGTGTATATTCCTGGGGACCAGAATATAGGAGCAGGCATCCTGTCGAGGCAGGAGCTGAGGCCAGGGGATTGGAGTCTCCACCCCGAGGCGGTGGAGAAAATCTGGGAGGCATATGGTCAGGCAGAGGTGGATCTGTTCGCGTCTCAGAACACGACGCACTGTCCTCTCTGGTATTCTCTGTCGCACCCAGCCCCCCTGGGGCTGGACGCCATGGTGCAGACGTGGCCGAGGCTACGTCTGTACGCCTTTCCCCCTGTTGCTCTGCTCCCAGGAGTTCTGGAGAGGGTCCGTCGGAATGGAATAAGCCTACTGCTAGTAGCACCACGCTGGCCAAGTCGGATCTGGTTTGCGGACCTGATCCTTCTGCTAGACGGGCCTCCATTGGAGATCCCGATAAGGAGGGACCTTCTGTCTCAGGCCGGGGGCACAATATTTCACCCTCGACCAGACATGTGGAATCTTTGGGTTTGGCCTCTGAGGGGGCCCAACTTATAGATAGTGGTCTTTCAGCTGAGGCTGTTGAGACCATCCTAAGCTCCAGAGCTCCAGCTACGAGGAAACTGTATGCGCTTAAATGGAGAGTTTTCTCCTTATGGTGTCACCGACATCAGTGGGATCCGGTTAATTGTTCTGTCAACACAGTAATCGAGTTCCTGCAGGAGCGCTTTGTGTCAGGTCTATGTCCTTCCACACTAAAAGTTTACGTGGCAGCCATTGCGGCTTACCATACCATGGTGGGAGGTATATCTTTGGGTCGAGACCCCCTGATTACACGTTTCCTTCGTGTCACTTTGAGGCTGAGGCCTGCAATTCGCACTAAGGTGCCAGCTTGGGATTTGACTGTAGTTCTAGTAGGCCTGTCTAGGGCTCTATTCGAGCCCTTAGATTCGGTCTCAGAAAAGTTCCTTACTTTCAAAACTTCTTTCTGCTAGCTATTTCGTCCCTAAAGAGAGTTGGTGACCTTCAGGCTCTTTCGGTCTCCCCCACCTGCCTTGAATTTGCACCGGGGATGGTCAAGGCGTTCCTTATCCAAAACAGGGATACGTCCCTAAGGTTCCAACCTTGACTCCGAGGCCTATTGTGCTGCAGGCTTTCTGTCCTCCTTTTGCAACTGCGGACCAGGAAAGACTGCACCTCTTGTGTCCAGTGCGAGCATTGGACACGTATGTACGTCGGACATCCTCAATCAGGAAGTCCGACCAATTACTGATTTGCTTTGGATCACCTAAGAAAGGTCTTCCTGCTTCCAAACAGACAGTCAGTAAGTGGATAGTCGAGGCTATTTCACTGGCATACGAGTACTCGGGCCAGCCTTGTCCTTTGGTGGTCCGAGCTCACTCGACCAGGAGTATGGCGGCTTCTAAAGCCATATTGCAGGGGGTATCTCTTCAAGATGTTTGTGATGCGGCGGGCTGGTCCTCTCCGCTCACATTCGTGAGATTTTACAGTTTGGACCTGGATGCTGCCCCAGGTTCTCAGGTGCTGAGTGCTTAGATCAACAGACTGACACTCAGGTACTTGTAATTATGGCGGGTTGGGTATTCTCGTTCCCACCGTGTCGTTCGACGCATCTCGAAGTTCCCTTTTTCGATAAAGGGAACGTCTCAGGTTACTATTGTAACCATAGTTCCCTGAGAAACAGGGAACGAGACGATGCGTCCCCCTGCCATACTTCCTGCGTCCCTGCGATCGGCTTGCTTCGGCAACTGTCGAAGCTAAATGCCGGCGAGCAGCGGAAGTGCTCTTATCCTTTCCTGGTTCATGACGTCACCCGCCCGTGACGCTCATTCTCTCATTCCATTGGACTAGTTGGCATAGATGCTTCAGACGCAATCACGCAAGAGGCGTTCCCACCGTGTCGTTCGACGCATCGTCTCGTTCCCTGTTTCTCAGGGAACTATGGTTACAATAGTAACCTGAGACGTTTAGTAGTTTATACTGCAAGTATACTTGTAAGTTTTCTTTAAGTGAACATAACATTATACTTATATTTTACTATTTATATATTATTTTTTTAACTTCCAGTATACTACTTTGTTCAAATGTAGATATTATACTTGAAAAATACCTTAAACTGTACTTTAACTAATTTTCATCCATCCTTTTTATCAACACTAGAATGTCGGTACGTTTCATAAAGAAAGGCAACATTTTAAACAAACAATTTGAGAAAATCACATTTTTGTCAAAGACTACTACGCCTTAATCAGATCCAGAACGATGATCAAACCACAGATGGAGAAGACCGAGTCCAACACCCCCAAAGCTTCACAGTCATTTTCTCTTTATGGGTTAGGCTTCATTTCATTTGGTAACATTAAGCCGTTTTAATTTACACGCTGTTTAATGTTTGATGATAACATTATTTAACATTTGAGTGAGCAATCTTCTATCACTTGTTTCAGCTTCTTCTCCTCCTGTGTTTTGATCCGGAGATTCTGTACTAGAAGATGTGTCATAGTGCCCCCTGCCATATAAAAATATAAATATGTATAGCTGGAAAATTCACACTTGAATAAACTTATTTTTCGTATGGGAACACATAAACCTTAACTTTATTTCTTCAGCTAATTAAAATCAGGTTTTCACATAGCAGTCAAGAATGGGATGGGAGCAGATGGGAGCATGCTGAAATTAAAAACTTGGAAAAAATAGAGACCAACAGACAGACTGAGAGATGTCATATTCATTATTAGAGTCTCCATTGGTAACTGCCAGCAAGTAAGGTAATTTTCTTCCCTTGAAGGGTAGCTGTCTGGCATGGAGTCAGGAGCTAAGAAAAAATCACTATTTGTTTCCAATATGCCAAATAAACAGAATTAAACCCATGTTAATTGAGTTCTCCAAGTAAATTCAAAAAAATACATCTTGACAAGAAATTGTCATTTTGGAAAAATAGCAAGGGTGGCTTGTGTCACTTGAGTTTGTCAGGTAATTTACAAGAGAACAATAGGTGCTTAATACAATGTTCCAAGAGAAAAATTAATAGGTTTTCCACAGATGAACAAACTTCATGGCTGATGATGATGATGACTGCTAGGGCTTTCAATTAATATCAGTGCAAAAAAAAAAAAAAACTAAGGCATCACATACCAATTGACACACGCTAAACAACTATCAAGTCTATACAAAAACAACAAACTTGTGCTTTTGAGATTCAACGTTACCTCTAACCTAGTCACTTGCAGCAAGCTAACAAATTTCAATTGTTTATTTATTAAATTATGTTCAATTTAAGCTTTGCCTATCTAGCTAAAGCTCTACTTCGTGTTTGAGTTGTGGAGATTTACATACTGCTCGATTTTAAACCCATTTGATATACTCTGGCTAGATGGAATTACAGTCTGAGGGTAAAAAATCTGAGTCAGTACCCATCATATGCAATATTCTGTGAAATCAGTCAACTCTGACTGGTCTAGACAAACAGAGCACAGACTGCAAACCTGGGTTAAAATTAGTGTTAAAGTCAGCTGATGAAAATATTTTAGATTAGATTTTAGAACCAAGAGCTTTTTAGATTTAATTAAATGAAGATTAAGATACAGAAGTTAAATAAAACAGAGAGAGCAACAATTCATATCTAAATTTGACGAGTTCAAGTCGAGTCGCACCTTCTGCAGATCTGTTGCTTTAACTGAAAACTATTTTCTCTCATCTACCCGCCCTCATGTTACTCTAAAACACAGATAACTTTTTTATATTAAAAAATAAATAGCTATCAAGTATAAAAGCTATTATTTTTTGCATAATAAAATGTATGTGATGAACGCTGGCTCTCAAGTTCAGTTGCTCTTACTTAAAAGAAGGACATTTGTGTGGAACTGGAACCCCCTGCATGCCAAACCAAAAGCGCATCATGAGATGGCAAAATAATTTATTCTGGTTGAGTATCATATACATCTAACACTATATTGAGTCTCGTATACGTCTCACTTCGCCTGGAGCTCCAAGTGAGCCAGGACAGCCAGAACCATTTTGATTTATTTCTAACCTAACACTGAGTGACTGCTTTTGAAGCTCAGAAAAAGTGCAAGTTTAACCTGACATGTGGTGGATGCAAACGAGCGAGAAAGATGTTGACTGTCTGCAATATAATTTCAAACGCCACACTTTCTGTGGAAAGCTAGAGCGCCTAACAGAAAAAAAAAACCCACTCCCCACAGAGTTACCTGCCACGGCTTTGAATGAAAGTTGAAGACTCATTAATTTCTTTCAGATCTGAGAGCTCCCAATTGTGCTGGGCTGTCTGAAAATATCACCCACTGCTTTTAGTCTGATAACAAACGTGTTGTTGAGCGGTCATCTTTATTATGTCAAGAGAATGATTTCAGGGGTGTTGTCTTTGAGGTAGAAGGAGAGAGAGAAAATTGAATGAGAAAAATAATGTGGTACTGAATGCAAACTAAAATATATGATAAAAATATATGATAAAATAACTCTAATTTAAAACTCTCAAGATACCAGTAGATAATGTTTCAGTGGGTGACAGTACCTCTTAACAACTCACCCACACAGATATCATCACTTACAGCCACATCGGAATAAAAAAGAACTTGAAATTACTTGAAACGCAGGTCTGATCTATTTATATAAATATAAACATACATACTGCTACTGTTGTCCAATAGAAAGACAGACAGACAGACAGACAGACAGACAGACAGACAGACTCACCCACTCAGATATCATCACTTACAGTCACATCGGAATCAAAAAGAACTTGAAATTACTTGAAACGCAGGTCTGATCTGTTTATATAAATATACTGCTACTACTGTCCAATAGACAGACAGACTAGATATAGATAGATAGATAGATAGATAGATAGATAGATAGATAGATAGATAGATAGATAGATAGATAGATAGATAGATAGATAGATAGATAGATAGATAGATAGATAGATAGATAGATAGATAGATAGATAGATAGATAGATAGATAGATATTCTCCTTGGCCTCATTCATCATCACAGACAGATTCTATTGATAGATTTGTTTCAATTATTGGCAGCGTTCTCTATTGAATTTAATGCATGGGTGTTTTTTTTTTTCAAGCAATTTGCTTGCTCTCTCGCACAGAAGCTTAATTTAATATAACTGCACAAATTTGTAATATTTGTCCATTTTAACTGTCTCCACCCCTATGGGGAGAGAAAGTGACTCTTCGGAAAATTACACATACAAGCGGGGAAATTGTGCATTGCTTAACAAAACAATGATTAAGAGGCAATGCGATATCTAATTGAGGCAATCAGCTGGTTGATTAAATAATTCATGTAGGCTGTTTCAAGACAACCACACTAATGTGGACAACCAGACGAGCTGAAAGCTGGAAAAAATGGTATATATACGCTGTACTAATTCTGTCAGGAAAGCATGTTTGTCCTTTCCTCGTATGCATCTCATTCAGTACAATCTTCTGTGTTTCATTATGTGATGATGTTTTGATGATGTTCTATGCAGGCATGCTGGGATTAATCTGAGCCTATAAGCACTACAATGAAAGAGACCGAGAAAGAGTGAAGGAAAATATATGAGAAAAGGCATTGAAAGACAGCAGGAGGATGCTGGTAAACAACATAGACTTCATTACAATAATCCATCAGATGACTTCCACACAAATAGCCTTTCCTAGACCAAACAGATCTAACAGCTCCATGATATATAGAGACCACATGCAGGTTTTTGAGCTTCCAATCTAGGACACCTCCACTACGTATATATAGACAAATATGCTGTTTATCAGGTTTAACATGTGAGCAACTCTACACCACACTAAATACAAGCCAATGCATGACGTCTCCTGAGTGTTTTTCTGGACCCAGAGGAGAAGTTTTTGCCTCTGAGGTTGCAGTTTCTTAGCTCAAGAGACTTACATGTAATTGAGATCACAGTTATGTTATGTATCAATTTGTCTCAGGTGTGCCTCCTAAAATTCCTTTATAGAAATGAGACAACTGTTGACATACAGAATACAGAGCAATGAATTTTATATTAATAACACCACTGAATAAAAGAATGTGTTCTTTGCATATGTTGATACTGTATATCTTCTAGATCTCTGTAGAATCTTTTCAGGAGACAAATCAAAGAAACGGGAGACTTAAAGTAATAGCTCACCCAAAAATGAACGTTTTGTCATTTACTCACTTTGAACGTTGTGTCATTATGTCACAAGTAATTTAGGTTTAGAACAACATGAGGGTGAATAAACCCTTAGCTTTAAAACGTAAAAGTTTCTATTTGCTTTCCATCTAGTTGCTTTGCTGTCTAGGAGAAGCAATTGACATATAAAAGGGATCTCATTTGTTATTCCTCTTTCCTACAGTGAGAGGTGGGTGTTCTTGTGAGAGAACTCTAATAAATACAAAAATACAAAACAAAGTAGCACACAAGTTCACCGCTCTGTGTTCTCTGTCTGAATGAAGCTTCAGGATAGACTCAGGATGGAGCAGATCACAATAAGGGCACATTAACAGAGCTTCCAGTTTCACATACATACAGACATGTCGCAGTGATGGGAGTCTCTATCATTGCAACAACATCTACATCCCCATAGATCGCAGCCAACGTTTGAGCAATATGAACAGCCTCATCAATAATTAAAAAAAACATGCTCAATCAATCCTAATAACACAGGGTGGAAAAATTCCTTGGAACACTAGTTAAAAATGCAATACATGCTGAGTGGAAAACTGATGATCAAGGAATTAAAACTGCACAGTCATGCAAGAAGTCAAAAAAAGACCCAGACCGCTCACTTCAATTTTGATATGAGTTTCAATAACTTTTCTTAGCGTATAGCCCTTGTGAAAACGTCACCAGGGGGCAAACAGCTCCTCTGTATTGTGGATTTTCTCAACTGTCAATCTACCAAAGATAAGGTAGAAAGTGCAGGAAATGCACATGGATGTTTGAAAATGGTAAACCCAGAGGGCTTTAGGCACTCAGACTTACTAAATGCCAGCACAGAAGCTGACATACGGCGGTGCTCCTGCATGAAACATTTACATAGTGAAGTGCGCACAGCTGTACACAATGGCAAATGTGTGTATTTTGCGTGTGCTTGCTTCTTAGCTGATAACACTCAGCGTATGAGAATGCTTGGAGAGTATGCGATGCCAGACAAAGAGACTCTCTGTATTCATGGGAGAACATGTGCGGTTCCCTTCAGAGCCGTTCTCCTCTCAGCCTGGCCTGACTATTGTGCTGAAAAGGCTCGAGAAGCTAATTTAATAATTCACTTCATACAAGAGAAACCATCAAAACAGCTCTGATATTTGAAAGATGTGTGGACCAATGACTTGTGGAACTAAGCGCATATGGATCTATTCCGCCTCCTGTGGCTCTGAGAGAGAAAAAAAGGGGAAAGGATTTTATATATTATATAGGCTATATATATATATAAACTTAAGCTTGACAAACTAAAAGAAACTAAATTTTATTTGTGTAACATTTACAATTTTTTTTTAAATAAATGAATAATATACTATATATTTTTATATATTTTAATAATATACTATACTTCCCCACCTGAAAATTACCTTGACCTCCAAGGTACTACCTCCTAAAGTAATAATCAACAAGAACAAAAAAAGCACTTATAATTAATATAGTTAAATAAAACATTAAGACCAAGAGCAGTATTTAACTAACTATTAAATATTGTTCTGTATGTATTTCTACAAGAAAGGTGGTGTAAACGGCATGTAGACTTCTGCAGAGAAACTCAAATGAATCAGTGAATCGTTTTACTGAACCAGTGCATTTACTGCAAACTGATTCACTAAAATGACTAGAGAAAGAGAGAACTTTTTGGTGACAGTGTTACATCAGTATGCCACGCTCTTAACTATAAACCTGTGTGCACAAGGCTATATTACAAAAACAGCGATGTAGAGTTTAATAATGTTAAACCTCTATTTGTTGTGCAAATTCAATAACGGCTAAAAACTCTTTTACTTTGTTGTTCCCTAACACTGATAAGTATATTAAAAATAAAAATAAATAGATTAACACATACCCATGAGAATATGCTTGTGAGGCAGTCTGCGAGCAGGATAATTAAAAGTCATTTGTACTAGTAGTGAACTTATTTGTGTTCTCACATTCTTCCTCAGAGAGTGAGGGTGAACCTACACTCTTTCCTTTCACATCATCACCTTCCAATCCTCCTGGAGAGACTGGTCTTGGCAGAACGGACCGGATCGTTAATCACAGCAAGGCAGGCCTTTAATAAGTCCTTGACGGGGTTTCAGCTCAAACGACACTCTTTATCAAAGCTTTACACTGGCACCATGTCCTGCTGCATGATTGATACCCAGTGTGACCACCTGTGCCCTTCACGCTGGCAGGCAGAACCCTACCTTAGGGTGTCCGTGCAGAGGAATTCTGGGAAAAAAGTGGGGCAAGACTGCATATAACAATGTGATGGATCTGCGAACGCTTTCATTTTTCTCCACTCACCCTTCCTTCGATTCCACAAATGCAAAACACATGCTTTATGAATGAGCCGACTTGAGTGATCTGTTAACCTTGTGTGGACTGCTGTAAACAGTGAAAAGGCAGTGTATACGCATTACAAATGAAGCCATATCGACCGTCCATCATCCCAAGTATGCCTGAAAACTAGGAATATGCATTTTGGACATTTTTACGTGTTGGGAAAAGACAGGCATCTGTTATTTCATTATTGTTGGTGTAGGTACAAATGCATTCAGTTTAACACAACATGCATTGCATTGGTAAAATAAAATAATTAAACTGTTAAAACTGTATAAAAATTAGTTGATTTAATTTAATTTCAACATGTGTGCTGTTTTCGAACATAAAAAAGCACCCTTGCGTGTAAGTTACACCCTCATCAAACAGAATTTTTTCAATAAGAGTATTCAATAAATTGTAAAGGTCCTTGCACGCTGAGTCCGAAATTTTTGTATGCGTTTTTTTTTTCGTATTCGTCATTCGATGGCTCTGAATTGTCAAAACACCTCTCAAAATACTTGCTACAGATGCGAAAAACTCAGAAAGTCGAACTGTTTCGGAAAAGTTTTGGAGACGTGAGGTCGTATTTATTTTTTAACATGTGAAAATTTCAGACGAGAACGGATCCAATCCTTTAAGACTAAACCTAACCATGACTGTAACAAGAAAATAAAGATGCAAAGATGACGGACAATATATGTCTGGGAATGTCTGACTGCACACCTAAAATTAAAAATTTCATCAAAAGTCAAGTTCTTTGTTAAACACAGTACATACTCTAAAAGTCTGATTATGGACACAACTACACTTGATGCATTTTACCAACTTTAACCAATCAGACCACAAGAATCAACCCAAACCACTGAAAGTTTTAAGTCAATTCATGTTCATTTCTGAGTATTTGTGACCACCCCTAATAAACACATTAACTGTGACACTCCATATGTAGTTTGTGACTTCCTGTTGTTCACACTTCATCTGGCCTCTCTGAATGAAGGTCATTACGCATGAACTGGAGCAGTTTTAAAGAGCTGATATTACCATCATTCATCCACTTAAGTGATCAAAGACCAGTAATTAAACACTTAAAATAACCTTCACTTAACAAAAAGAAGGGTCCATTAAATTACAGCTGAAACGTCTACTTAGAGGAGCTTATGGAGAAGAGAGGCCATCTCAGAGTGAAGTAGTAGCACATTTGACGTTGTCAGGCTGAGAGACTCATTAAATAGACAAGGCCATGAGGAGATAAACGCAATAATGCGAAAGCCCTCTCGCAGCACTCAACCTCTGCCACACAAGCACGGCTGTAAATGGGGATTATCTTGTCAGAAAACAGAAAAAAGGCACACTAGATTATGCCTTAATTTTCTTTTAAGTTAATTATCGAGAGGCGTGGTGACGAGGTGCTCTGGGCGATACAACTTGCGGTCACAAAGCAATGATATATGTTTGAAGATAACTCTGTTTCTGCTAAAGAGTAAGGCAAAGAGATAATGTACCAGGTGAAAGAATATTCCATTTCAAATCCGTCAATATGGATGCGTGAATTAGAATGTTTGATAACGTGTGAGAATCGAGGGGAAGTTACGGTAAGTGTTTATTTTAAGGCAGCAATCTAACCCGTAGGCTTGAGAATTGCTTGCAGTTTCTCATTCTTTCTCTTGCTGCTCCTTTGCCTGTTCAGAAAAAAAGGACTTCAAAAGAACCTTACTATTGTGAATTCTGAGGCGAACCAATTTCAAGACAATATCCAAGGGAGAACGGATAAAGCAAGAGGCCTAAAGCATTTTGACAAATCTAAAGCATCAGCTTTTCAATGCATCATATCAGTGTAGCAAATACAACTAAAAAAGTATTGTATGACAATACATCTGCGGGATGAGCTGACACTAAAGGGATAAATTGTGCTGGTGGAATGGTCTGACTGTGAAAAAAAAAGTTTTCTTTTGTTTCAGTTTATTATTACTCAGCAAGGATGCAATAAATTGATTAAAAAGTGACAGAAAATACTTTTCTTTTGCATCGTTAAAAAAATGCTGTTTTTTCTACTTTCTATTGAAATAATAATACAAAAACCAGCAACAATCAGCATATTAGAATGATTTCTTAAGGGTCATGTGACACTAAATGCTGAAGTAATGGCAGCTAATAATTGAGCTAACATACATCTACACTAACCTTCTTCAGTATTCTTGATATTAATATGTGGTGACACGAATTATCTGAACTCTGAACTGAAATATCTGAACTCACAAAACATCATAATTGGGCTAAAATTCAAATTCAAGAATATGGGCAAAAACAAAATTCTCCATTTTAACAGACCAACAGCAGCGAACTGTCACACTGTCACATGTGAATGGCTCACCTATGTGTATAGAGAGAGAGAGAGAGAGAGAGAGAGAGAGAAGAGAGGAGAGAGAGGGAGAGAGAGAGAGAGAGAGAGAGAGAGAGAGAGAGAGGAGAGAGAGAGAGAGAGAGAGAGAGAGAGAGAGAGAGAGAGACCCCAGTTTTCATTGGTAGGGTTTGCAAGATGATGATGCAACATCTCCTACTACAGTTTCAGCCATCCACAGCCACACCAACAACCCACAAATAAGACCCAGATGGGACACCCATCTGAAATGCTGCTGGTCCTCTCTACCTGCACTGCCATCATGCAAAGACATCATTAGCACATGTTAAAAGCATAACGCCAGGAACACTGACAGGTGAAACAGCTGCCATTACGCCTAAGCAAACATTATAGCGCATTTCCAACAGGAAAACACATTCCAACTGGCACAAACAGCAAAACAAGAAATCAAAGTGTTTTTATCTGTGGCAGACATGAAGTGTCCAAAAAAAAAAGCAATTCCCCACTCTGACAGCCAGAGAGATGCAGAGATGCTAAAAGAGGTGGCGATTATACTAGTATCAAGACCGAAATGCTTAGTTTGGAAAGGTGTTAAATAAGCAGGCCAAAAGAGGGATATTGCACTATCTGCACTGCGAACAAAGACTTGCCAAACATAATAAACAGAAGAAAAAAAAAAGTTGATTAATAACATGTGGGAAAGGAATCTAAGAAACTGTAGAGTGATTAAGTATGTCTGTTGTAGGGGAAAAAATTGGAAAAACTGATATTTTGTCGTTTCTACATTAGCCTATATATTGCCATACCGTATATTAAAAACAATTCTGTTTGAAAATAATTAATCATTGTAAAATGATTGGAGTGATTTTGTAGGGGAGTCGATCTGCATAGAAAATAAACAAATTACAAGCATAGATAAATACAAAAGAACAAAGATACAAATGAAATGAGCGCTTTTTGTTTTTCAGGTACATTTAACAGTATTCATGTATAGAAATTTAAAATAACACTACATATTTACTACACTGTTAATAACTAAATAATTAATCTTTGTTAAAGCCACAAAAGTGGTTTTCTCTTTGTATATTGTTGTTTGATTAACATTAATGACACAGAAAGAAACAGGTATATTAGGCTGCTGTCACTTTAACACCGAATGTAAGGATCCAGTAAAGGATGTGAGGCTATGTCATGCCGCGTTGCATGCTAGGACGGTGCCTCCATCTTAAGAGGATCGCCCTCTACTACAGATACTGTAATTAATACAGATACCTGCACCTTTTGTTTTGTTTTTGCCTTTAAAATAAAAATTAACACTAGTATTTACAGTATTTACGTAGTATTTGCAGGGAATAGAGGCCATTCTATAGCATTGCAAGATAAGTTGATGTTTTCACTGTAGTTTTGCAGAATTACGTTCACAATGTAGCTGGTTACCATGCAAACAGTGTCACGTGCTGGGCACTCACAACTGCTGTCATACGGTAGAAATGTCCAAATAAAAATTAGTTCAACAATCTGAAAGTCGATCCATTTCTTTGTTGGAAGTTTTATTTTTGTCATTGTAAATTTTCATTTTCCCATGGCCACAAGGGAAATCAGAGATTGCGGGTCACATTCAGCATACAGACACCGACACACTTTTTTCTGCATTTATTTCAACATGACAACCAAAATCACTTAAGATGAACAAATTTGCAAGTTCTGCTAAAACAAGGAAACAAACCGAGTCATAGTCGCAAATGTAATGTTAAACCAAACAAAATACAAAGCTTTCAAAAACCCTCAGCAATATGATTATTTTATTGAATGATAGGCAGTAGGTTTATTCAGTGACATTATTAATAGATTTGTTATCCAGCGTCCTCTCGTCACCCCCTGAACCTTGCTCGCTTAGTGTTTTTACACAGTGAAAAAAACGTATTACATTGTCCAGTTTTGTCCCTGAACGATGATGTGAGTTATAATGGCAATTCTCGATGCAACATTAATGACCTACAATGGCAACATTTTTGACAATCATGGCAGAAAATCAAAAAAAAAGTCCAGTATAGGTCATAAAACCACCCTCTCTATGTGAACAAATGGGGTGCAAGCCAAACTAAAAAATTCAATTACACTTCAAATATTTTTTCCCAAAGATCGTTTCTGTCATTTTAGACAGTTCTTATCACACAGACATCTGTTCAAGTGTTAATTTTCTCAAAACTTTTTAGCTAGTTATTTGATGCCATCAAAACGGGGTGTAACGTCACGATTGACAGCTGTGCTGACAACTTCCCAAGAGTCTTTGGGAGCAGGAGTGTGGGTGGGAGCGAAATTCTGTAGTAAATCCTATTCGGTTGTTAAGTCTGACGTCACGCCTGACGTTTAGCCTCTTCCGGGCCCAAGCGCTCCGCTCGTCTTTCAGATCCTAGACTACATAAACCCTTTTCTTAAAGGGCCTTTTTTGCTTCAGTGCCAATGGGTGTTACTAGGGATTAAGGGATAGCACCCACTGGCGCCAAAGTTTCTTCATTCGTTTAAGATTTGTAACTTACCTAATCAACTGCCGCCATTTTCTCTTATTTTTCTCGTCACAGGGAAAGCGGTAGATGACAGTTAAATGTCACTTGTTTTTTTTAACTCCGATCTATTTAAACTACACAGGGACACGTTAAAACTCCGGCGAAAGCGGTAGGTAGGTAGAGAGGAGAGGACCCTACCTACGGGCCTTTGGACCCGGAAACAGTATTATCGGAGAGCGCTTACGTCACGACTTAACAACCGGATATAGAATTGTGGGGGGATGGTGTGGAGGCTGTAGGTGTTCAACACAAAATATGAAATTGACAAAGTCACCACCTAAAAATTAGGTTGCAAACCTAAATTAAATAAACTGTGAAGTGTCAAGGAATTAAAATATCATCTACAAAGTAGTATAGCAATACCATACATACATGCATACATACATACATACATACATACATACATACAGCACATGCATACATACATACATACATGCATGCATAAAAAATCACCCAGATTAGTTTCACATACTTGAATCCATGCATTTTCAAACAATGTGCAGAGCGGGGAAATCTGTCTATGCCTATTTGCCTGTGTTTGTTAATATGAATATTTTGCCTCACAGTAGAAATGTCCAGTTGTCTGTGCGATATGTCCAAGAAATTGTTTTTTCAAAAGGACATCTCTTTCTGCATGATTCAAAACAGAGTTATGAACATCTGACATCAGCATCACTGAAATTACTGCCCTCAGGCATCATGGGAAAACAGCACTGGCCATTCATTGGTTTCCTGCTATGGTAACTGACAGAAATGTCCATTTAGAACACAACTAATGTGCATGACTTCCTGGACTTTGAATCAGACCTTCCATTATAAAAATGGCATGCACACCCAAAACTACATTCAAGCGTCTATCTTCAGGCAAGAATTTGGCCATAACAGTTAATTTCCTCCCAAAACCAAACATCACACTTACACTGCATTGAACAGATGATGGACATGTTGTTCTCAATCTTTTTTTTTTATTATTATTCCAGTTCACTCTTCCATATACCCCATACTATCTAACCATGTGCCTGCTCTATATGTATGTCACATGCATTTTCCTAAATACTTACACCAAAACATATTTCCAGCTTTACAAGCCCCTATATAGGTGATTTAAAAGCAGTAATCAATGTGTCACTCAGTATGCAGCCTGTGTGCCTGAGGTAGAGGGAAAGATAAAGACCACAGACGAAAAGCAGAGGGATTTAATCACATTTTCCACAGTTTCAATCCTTTAACCCGCAGCACCCAAACTCCGGCCCATCGCTATCCCCACACCTTTGACAGACCATCCTCTCAATTTCACAGCCTACTGCTACATCTCACACCATCAGCATGGCTGCACAAAACTAGTTGCAGCTTTTCCATGACTGATCCATGCCTGTTTTACACATGGTGAACATTGGTGAATTTTCACCAGGAAGAAATGTGTATACTGTGCATCAAAACAAAATAGGCTCTGGGAATGAGTGAACATAGTCCTTGCTGACCCAAAATTGATTTAATTATTTACTCACCCCAAGTTGTTGTCAGGCTCCAAAAAGCACAAAAGTATTTCAAATAGCCTTATATTCCAAGTTTTCTCAAACCATGTGATAGCTTTGAGCAACAAAATTTAAGTTACTCCTACAGGTCACATAGGCAACGTCATACAAGTTTGGAATGACATGAGGATGAGTAAATTATGCTTTTTTTGGTAAACTATTCTTTTTATAAACTGCAAGAACTCATTTTTACACAGGGTAGTTTTTGAATGGGTTTTACACCAAACCGCTGATTTTCAAAGCTAATAGCATGAATTTGGTACGATCGTGAATGAGGATCAGGTTGTCACAGCGCCTGCGGCTGCCGGCACTCTCCAAGTCATATTGTGATCTATGACCCCTATTCAACTCTTTCATGCATTTAAATGTGTGGCTGATCTATGAAAACAGGCCTTCATTTAAACCTGTGGTTAAAGCTAAACTCCCTCTCAATCCGCAAAGTGTTCCGCCTCTGCATATGAGAGGAATGAAAGTGAAAAATCCATCACGCACCCACTGACACACAATATTCATCACCTCCGTAGTGCCCCATATCTCCCATTTCCATGCCGTATAATAAGCAAGGTGTGATGAGCTGTCGTTTGACGTGGAAAGCTAATCCATGCAAAAATTAATTTACGTAGGTAATTGAGCTCAAGCAGAAGCATTACTAAAACAAAACGCGTCAGAGCGCTTCTTATGTGAAATTTCTAACCTTGAATTTAATGATGAATGCCTCATCTCTGCATCCTGAAGTGCTGTAAATATTCATGGATGGGAGGTAAAAACTTTACCACAGGCATTTGCTTTTTACTCACCTGAGAGAAAGCATACAGCTGAGCCAGCATGGAAAATGTGAAATGCTTTAACTCTTTCCCAATGTTTTAGCTCACCCTGAAGACATAGCAAAAAAGTGAAAGCTAAACCTATCCTGAGATAGTAAACATGGTTCACCATGATGACCAAAATCGAGTCTTGAGAAGGTTCACAGCTTTTGGTTTGGGGTTAATGTCTCCAACCGGCTCACTGTGGTGTTCGCCCGACCATAGTGGTAGCAGTTTTGCGGATTGCGACCTTCATTTCTTTGTTTCTCTAAAATTGTCCACTGAGAACTGTTCTGGGTGAAACACCACATGTAATGTGAACTTTAAGCAGCGTTTTGAACCATTCATAAATGAAGAACAGGGCATTCTTGGAACTTACACATCCCACAGGAAATTGAATTGGAATGACAGGAAGAGGAATTTAATGAACTGTAGTAAAAAAAAAATATCTATCAAACTATCAAGATTTTCTTTTTTTTCTTTTTTTATGTATTCTTTGCATAAAAATTCATTGCATTTATGGATACTGTTTAATACCTTATTTCAAATTCAACTTTAGTTAATAATATAACATCTGTAAACTAAAGCAGATTGTACAGCCAAAAAATAGCAAGATTTGTCAATTACACTGATTTGACTTTCTATGAATATTAAATTAATTAAAGGGGTCATGCCTTGATCTTTTGGTATATATAAGAGGTCTTTGTACCATTATAACTTCATGCAAGTTTCATAGCTTAAGACGTCCTCCTCGTTATAAACGAACAATTTATTTAATCAAGCTCTAAATACAGCTCGTTGTGGATACATGGTATGAAGTGATGTCACGGTACGAAGTGACGTACCAGTCGTTTGCATATGACCGCCTCAAGAGCAAGACAACTACGCCTCATTTCGCATCATCGCATCGTTGTCGCGCCCCACATGTGTTCAGTCGATGTGCAGCGAGTCTGTTTACAAGAAGATTGCGATGCCACACAGATGTGCAGTTCCTGGCTATGGACAAACAACATGTTTGAATACGCTGCCGAAAAATCCAGACATCAGGGAAAAATAGTTGCAGTTTATTTTTTTGCAGACGTCACAATCACGGCAGTGTTAATTTGAGCGCGTGTCGTGTTCTCAACATTTCAAGGATGACTGTTTTGAGAACAAATCACAGTATGATGCTGGCTTTGCCAGAAAACTTTTGCTTAAAGATCAGGCCGTGCCGACTATTCTGGTCCCATCAACGATGCCGCAAACTGCAAGTAATGTATTTCATCTTAAAACTTATTTTTAAACTTTTAATTGCAGTTTCATTCATTATGAATAATCACTGTGTTTTTACTTTGTTTACTTGCATATTGTTTTCAGAGTCCGTCATGTTCAGGCCCTGTATTAAAAGATGTAGGATGTCAAACTGACCGACCCACTCAGACAAATAATGTTCAACTTTTAGGCTAGCAAATTATAGGATAATTACGCAACAATAACCTGTTTTCAAGTGTCTCGCATTACAAATGACATATTCATTCAAAATAGTTTCACACTTTCCATGTGGACATCGGGCTTATCCATTCTTAGTCGTTGTGGTTATGGTTCATTTTCTTCTGATTCCTCATCTGATTCCAGCTCAAACATGAAGAGCCATTGTGCCATTGCATGCAGCAATCGGCAGCACCCGCTACTATTATAAACAGTTCCGCAGAATCCGCACGTTCTGACTAGGGGCCGTTAATAGTTTATGCATAAGCACTGATGTTAGCCAATCACAACAGTGGGCGTTAACACTGATTCAAACAGTCTGTTTTGGGGGTGTTTCCCCTTTAAGAGTTCAGAGGATGAGAAAAGGTTTTTGTCCAAAAAACTATATTAATACTATAAATTATGTTTTATTAACAAAGTTCGGGAGGAGCGCGTTCAGATTATTACCACGAGTGGAGAGCACTCAACAATCAATGATAAAAATGTGTATAGACTCAGCAGTCTCACCTCATTTCATTGACAGTCTAGCAGCGTCCCTCCACCACCCCTTCTCCACTCTTCTAGTCCTAACCGCTTTACATACGGGGGGGGGGGGGGGGTACTTTGGGTTCGAGCCCTCCCCCCGGACAGCACGCCAAATATGCATTAAACTTTACCCCCTCTAATTGTATGTAAGTGTGAACTTGTGAATTGCACCTAAGGGAACAAAAATCAAACAACAAAAAACATGTCCTTTAAATTAGGTTAAAATCCAAATCCTGTTGGCTGCCTTAATTCGAATTCTAGACTTACACAGCATTTCTCAATTCTATTCTGAATGGGGCACAACCCTGACTGTAGGACCTGTGAATTGACTGCTGCACACTTCAGGACAGAAACGGCCAGCAGAGAATGAATGGAGAACAACGGGGGCCTGTGATGAAGAACAGACAGGGAAGGAGGGCCTCCTTGGGCTACCAAAACTGACAGCGACGGGCTCCCGCCCACAGAAACACAGGCACGGCGCCATCTGCAGAAGCTAAACGGGGCACATACTGACTGCACCTTGCTGATAAACGGGCGGAAACAAACCCGGTGTCTGCTGAGACCGGCGTACCTCTCCAGGCAGTCAGGCAACAGAGGTGTGCACAAACGCCTGTGGTCCTCTCTTTATGTGCACATCTCCATCTCACTGCCAAGCTGTCTCTTCCATGTAGACACCCACACAATGGAGGAAGGGGAGGTATCAAAAGAAAATGACATGCAGGCTGGCACCGGCTCTGTGAGGAAATGTCATTGCAGGCTTGGGGTCTCTAGGTGCTTTCAGCTGCACAAGGTTGGTGGTTAACCCTGACAATAGCATGTCACATTCATGTGAGTGGATCCGTATGTAGCTGCCCACTAAAGGATTTCAAAGCCTGACCTCTGCAGGAATGAGGTAGGAGCCAAAGGTCAGAAATTGAGGGTGCCAGCGAAATGCACTGAGGAAAGAAAACAGTCAAAGCTGTGACCTTCATCATGTCAGAGGACTAAGCAGTGCACAGCAAGCCAAGCAGGCAGAGGCTCAATAAATTAAATAGATTTTTTTTCTATCATTATATTATTTACATTCAACTATTAAAGCTTGAATTATTTATGTTTTAAATGTGAGCACTGGGTCAAGCCGGTACACTGTGACTACGAGAACACTGTGGAAGTGTCCAGGGGTCAATTCACTGTACCATAATGCTATAACTCTATTAGTCAGGGTTGAGCACCCATCTGAACTGAATTAAACTCAAAGTTTAATTTGAATCGAAGTAGCAAAAAGGATGCAAGAAAGAAATAAAAACAGAAATTATTTCAACAAGAAAAGTATTATATCTTATATCAAATTCCAATTCAATTCAAATCCATGAATTGAACAGGAGCTAATTCTTGCATAAAATTCATCATAATATAGCACTGTTTATTGTGATAGTATGATGTCTACAACTGCACAAGCTTACTCTTTTAATGCTAATGATGCACTTACCCAAAAGACTATTGATCATCATCACCTGAGCTTTATCATTAAAACAACATATGTGCATTACAGGGATTGATTCAGGGATGTAGGATGTAATAACGAAATTTACTTGAAATGTCATTTCTAATTTGTGTATTCTCGTTTCCTTCGCTTCCTCGTATTGCAATTCAAGAATTGAGATGTCCTTCAAGACAGCTGAGTTCGATCGGTTACCGGGTCATGGCTGGAGTACGGAGGAGGGAGGAAACGAGGAAGCATCAATTTGAGTATTGAGAAGCACCCAATGAGAATTCTGCTGCTACTTTTTAACTAGCTAAACAAGCAAAATATATCACCTCACCGGTCATTAGAAATACCATGTTGGATGACCAGTTGTTTTTAAGGTTCTAACTATCCTGGAAAAATATCAGGGAATTTATGATTTTGAGGCCCTGAAAAATCATGCAAATTAACATCTTAAAAGGTCACTGAAAAGTCATGTAAATTATGCTCAGTTTTAAAGTATTTTAACGGCTAGTAATAACTCTTCTTTATTAAAGTGATGCCATAAAATCCATATCTAGTAAATCACAAACAACTGGTAAAGTCATCATTGGTCAAAAAATCACTGGTCAAAAAATCAAGAATGTAAATGTAAAAACTGTAAGGACAGAGATGAGGACAACCAGCGTGACCCACCAGCTATACCAAACCTACACTAACCACAATTAAACCGTATCAGGACTTGTGCGGAAAGCCATGCTAGTCTTTTCAGCAGATTTTGTTAACTTGGCATGAATTTAAACATGAGGATAATTTCAGCAACTGAAACTCCACAACTGCTGCCCAATTAAATCCCTTTCAAAGTCTTAAGGGCAGTATCAGATGAACATCTAAATGTCAGTGGGACAACATTGGCCGACTTTTGTCTGTACTAGTGTGAGCCTCATGTTTGAATGTCATACACGAGATTAGCCAAAAGGACCAACAATGAAAACCTGAACAATTTTATCACTTTGCATTTACAGGGCTCCAGACCATTTTTTCTGCCGGTGCGACTTAAATAAATATTTTGACCACAACGTTGCCGAGCAACAAATGCGAACAAAATGAAAGCGGAATGAAAATGCGCTACTCAGAACTTGCCAGTCGCAGGCTGATCTCGATCACGCGTTACTAGGAGATCCAGACTCTGGAGATCGAGTGAAAAAATCCATTGAATTCGCCTCAGAATAACATCATTGTTGCGAGATCCAGTGAGAAACATTAGGATTCAGTTCTCTTTTATAAACCATAGATATCAGATCAAACAGCACTGACATGGAAACCATGAGAAACACTTATAGAAGGCTTTCAGTACACAAATCAGCAACATTCATCATAGGATTTAGGCTAATGTAGTAACTCTAACCATAACTATGGTATTGAGACAGAAATAGCATATGCTTACAAGTACTACACATGTTTTTTTCAGCACTTCAAAACTATAATATCATAAATAAATGTTATTTTTTATGTGATGACCAACACATTTTTTGTTCATCCTTCAAAGATTGTCGTAAAAGTAAAACATTTTAAGATGTAGGAATACTCTTATTTAAATTAAATTACCATTGTAAACAGAAGGATGTTTATTGGCTTTTTTCACTTCCTAATATAAATGTTTTCACTCGTTTTGCTTTTTAATTAATATTAAGACATTATGAATGATAATAATTAAAAGTTAATTTCATCTACACCCTAAATTAATCTTAGTGCTTTATTGTCAGCCCCAGTGCTACCAGATATGTTTTGTAGAACTCAGTGAGGTGCTGCTGCCCTCAAATGTTAGTCTGGAGCCCTGTGAACTTAAAATAAAACAGCACATTGTAATATCTGTGCGTTAAGTCTATTAAT
Source organism: Chrosomus eos (assembly GCA_036326025.1). Classification (NCBI taxonomy): domain Eukaryota; kingdom Metazoa; phylum Chordata; class Actinopteri; order Cypriniformes; family Leuciscidae; genus Chrosomus; species Chrosomus eos. The sequence continues at coordinate 33,115,507 of CM070824.1, read as the reverse complement.
TATTAAAGAATTTGTCAGTATTACAGTTAGTTTAGGGGAAAGTTGAATAATTGCATTGCGAGCTGATTTAAGGTGTGCCCCTAAATATTCTGCTTGCACTCCTAAAATTTTCAGTCAGGGGCTACAGCGCTCCTAGTAAAAAAAGTTAGTCTGGAGCCCTGATTTAGATGCCGCTGCGTTTCATTTAGGCAACATAAGACAGAGATATATGTATAGCCAGTCTCTTTAGATTAGCTGCACCGTCCTTGGCTTCTCTGTTCACGCTGTTGAGACCTCAAACAGTTCATCAGTTTGCCGAGAGTGAAGCTCTCATTACCATGGGAAGTTATAAGGATCCTGTCATCTGCCTGAAGGTAATGCTGAAAGACAGTACACACAAGCATTAGGAGTCATGATCTCTCAGAGAACAGCTGCCCTTGCAGTAACTAAGAGCAAAAAATTGTTGCCGGGTGCTTGCTAGGTGAGTTGCTGGGTCGTCCTAATGGGTTTCGAGCCCCCAAGACTGATTTACATACTTCATTCAAGCTACTAATGGGAAATGGCTGTTTCTCGTTGTTCAAATCTGACATGCCTGGCCTCTTGCTGAGATAAACTTACCCCGGAGACGGAAAGCCCCTGCTTTCTTAAACAGGCTCAAATTGAATTAGGACATTCTTCTGGACTGTAAGTGTGAAATTGAGCAGAGATGTACCCCGAGGTTGGGGAAGCAAGGTGTTGGATTTTAAGCAAATTAAAAGATGGGATACTGTTGTATCAGGCACTAGTCGCCCACTGAATTTTAAAAACAGGATGAGGAAGAGAGAGATAAGGGACAGCTGACAGTCTCCATGAGTGTGTGCTATGAGTGTGGGTAGTTTCTTCTTTACACACTGAATGTTCATTCAAAGCCTTACTCTCTAGGAAACAGGCGCTTATGCTTTACAGCAAAAATAAAAGTTTTTGGGTAAAAAAGTAAGTGCAGCAAGTAAAGGTGCATGTCCACCAAAGCGTTTTTAGCCAGCTGAAAACAGCAGGCGCTCTACTGAAAATGCCAGGCGTTCTACTGAAAATGCCTAGTTGTGGGCGCTTAAGAGCGCTTCAGCAGCACAGCATTTTTTTAGTTGAGACGCTTTGCTTGCTAAGATATGGAATATCCGTGGAAGTGTTACCAGTTTCTCATTTCACAGTTAGTTTGTTTCTGTATTGTTTCTTTATAAAAATGACAACACAATGTAAAGTTTACCGGTAAAAAATGCAGAGCGCTCAGCGCCTCGTTACGCTCCTGGACCTTGAACATTATATCTAATTTCTAAAAAAGTCACTTTAGACACATTTGGGTTCGGGTGACCAAGCTTTGGTTAGGGTTAGGTTAGGTTAGGTTAGGCTTAGGTTAGGTTAGGTTAGGGTTAGAGTTACCCTAACCTACACTGAACATTAAAAATCATCATAATCCCCAATAAATAAATAATTTATTAATAATTTAAATTTATTAGATTAAAAAAAAGAGTTATATTTTGAAGTAATATTACCATTTTAATAATGTTTTCTATTTTAATAAACTTTTAAAAAGTAATTTTCCTGTGATGACATAGCTGAATTTTCAGCAGTCATCTGAATTTTCCAATTTTTTAGTGCTCAAAAAAACATTACCAATGTTGAAATTGATATATTTGTGGATATATTTTTACCGGATTCTTTGAATAGAAAAGTTCAGAAAAACAGCATTTATTTGAAATAGCAATTTTGTAACATGTCTATACTGTCACTTTTAATGCAAATGCTTAAATGTCACCCTTGCTTAAAAAATAATTAAAAAGTTGAGGGCTGCTTTGTTTAGTCAAATATAGCTTTTACCACATAAACTGGTTTTGCATGAATGGATCAGTGTTCTGCAGAGTCCAATTGCCTCAACCCACCTTCAGATGATGTCAAATCTCTTCAAATCTTTTCTATCAATAGGTCTGGCCACCAGCAGTGAAGCCCAGCTCTGAAATTTGTGTGTGCCTCTACTTTTGGTCAATTGGAAAACTCGTCACCCGTTATCTACTTTCAGCTGGAAATGGCAATAGATATGAAGTAAGCTTTGCTCAAGATGGGGAGAATAAATTACTTCCTGCATCCATATCAGCAACATTTTCTCCAGCACTGAGGCCACCTTCATCTTCCCAACCAGCCGTGCATTGTTTGATCACTCACACAGAGCAGATAAACTGTTCCTCTCCCCTCCTTCTTCTCAACCTTCTTATTTCTTCCAACTGCAGCCTCTTACCCTCACTTCCTTTTATAGCTGCAAGCTTTCGTTCAATCTGGTGCCTCATGGCAATAACTCAGTCAATCTATCACACCAACCCACACCACCAAACCTCTCTGTAATCCAGCAATGGCTAATTCCATCAGTCTCAAGCCTACTATTCACCCCTATCAGCCTTGAAATCCATTTAAAAGGGTTGAATAGTTCTTTGCAGTTCTTTTATCCTCAGCTGGATGGCTATGAGGTACGAGGCCAAGACAAAGATAAATTTGCAGCCAAAAAGCAAAGGGAATAATTACACTGAATACCTCTAAATCTGTTTGCGAGAGTCAAACAGGACTCTTAGATCAACAACTCAACTCTTGTTGGAAGTCCCAAGGACAAGGTACAGACTCTGGGGTGACCGGGCCTTTTCTGTAGCTGGGCCAAGACTTTGGAACAAGCTACCTGCCGACTTACGAACAATCACAGACTTAGGCCCTTTTAAAGCTAAGCTTAAGACTTATTTATTTAGACTGGCTTTTATATCGTAGCATTGGTTGAGTCATTCTGTGTTTTCTTTCTTTGTTTTCTTTGTGACATACATTTATTATATATCTTGATTATATATTTTATTTTTATATTTTGCATTGTATTGTTGTTGTTGTTTTTGGAAAGCACTTTGGTTCACCTTGAGTGTTGTAAAGGGCTGTATAAATAAATGTTGATTGATTGATTGATAGTCAGGTCTGGAGCCGCTGCTGTTCTGGGCAGAAGTCAGCGTAATGAAACCAGGCAAGATACAGATGATTCTCAGCTTTATTAGGAGTCCAAGAGGGTACTAAAAATGTGGAAAATATTGATACTCTAAAGAATTGTAGTTGCCTTTCATCACTTTATGAAATCAATACACTGACACTAACTGACTAATCAATCAAGCCTAACAGGTGGATTTTTATGAATAAATGGAATACATTTGGAACAAGGGATTCTTTAGACCAGGGGTTTTCTAAACATGGGTTCCTTTATGAGGTCGACTGAAAGTTTGAGAGAAAAAATCCTTTAAGGGCAGACAAACTCTTTTATATTTATAATAATTTGCTTTAGTATAATGACAAAGGCAAATTAGTAGGAAAAATGTGTACATTGAGCATAGATAACATACTCTGTTACAAAATTCAGTGAGACATAAAGAGTATGGGAAACTAACTAAAATGAACCCCCAAAATGATAAATGATTGATTTGAAACACTTTACATGGTCGGCAATTCAGTTAACACTCACGCCACACCAATAGCACTTGAAAGACTCCATATTACGATGCATGACTCTAATCAGCATTATAAAAACATAGCACATACAAATATTTAATTTGTATTAATTAAAAAATGTATTGTATTAAAAGAAATAAGTATATCTAGAATGCACATATATATGTATATATATATATGTATTTCCTAAATTGTGGGAAATTGCATCAGGAGAGTCTAGGATGCCTTAAACTAAATGTCTTGGAAGACATTAAAGTATTATTATGATCACTAGTGATTTTTACCCAAACAAAACATACCTGCAGGTAAGTTCTGCTATTTTCATCTGTGACTCTAATTTCTTATCTCTCACAGTAGAGTATATGTTGTATAGTTTGCTTAGAGACACAAATATGAAGTGAAAAGAGCTTCAAAGTCAAAGTGAAAGCTTTTTCCCTCAGGCTATGTAGAGCTTTATTTTTGCCATATAACCAACAGTGCTGTGCATATTCTTGTCCGTAAGGATGACGTTTGAACTGGACAGGTGGGCACCACGATGCAATGATTCCGGAGGTCAGCAAGAACACAGGAGTGGGAGGACAGAGAGAAAACAGAATAACAAAAAAGGCAGAGACGCAAGTGTTAAGGACATTCAATGGAGTGGGAGGTTTTGGCAGAACATGCCTTAATAAAAATGCCAGGGGAAACAACATTGAATGATAATCTTTTTATTAATAATTGTTTTATTTTTATGTATGCATTTCTTTCTGGGAGCGTGTAACAGTTTGAGAGATGATGGACTCTAATTGGCAAGCAGTCCAAGAGTAACCGTCAACCAACAAACGAAAACAGACTTGTTAATCAAACAGTGTTTAATTTGAAGGGCTTATATAGTGTAAAATTTATATGAATGACAGAAACACACCCTCTGCATGTCAGAGATTCAGCTAGCTTCTTTGATAATTTTTAAGTGTTGTCAACTCTTCACTCTTTCTGAAAAGAAAAAGGCTCTAACACACATTAATGTCGCATCACTTGATGCGTTTATAAACTTTTGCATACAGTCCCTATACATTCAGAAGTTCTCTTTTCAGGCCATCACATCTGAGATTTTATATTTTATGTACTTCAAATGCTACAGCAAAAAGCTCAAGGGAAAATGTTCAATCATAATTTATATGCCAAAGACATACACGTCAGCTTGGTAACAGCCTGCAGTATCGTTTTTACCAGATATATGTTTTTATTGCTATTGTGGGGTTTTTTTTCACAGCTTAGTGAAAAATAATGAGCATATTCCCCTAAAATAAATTCACCTTCAGGACGGTCTTTAACTGCTGTGCTCTATATTTGCTGTCCACTCTGCCACTGCACCCGATCACATTCGCTTCTTATAGTCTGAGAGTTGTCCAACTATGCTATACAATGTGAGTGTGTGACACATCACAGTAAAGTGTCTATGAAGAAGCTAAGTGTTGTTGGTTTATATTCCTCTCGCCGCCTAATATGGGTCTCATGGGACTGGAGCTCAAACTTGGCTGCATAGACACGCTAAAAACCCAGACACACTCCAGACTCTCTTACAGTCTAATCAGCAATCCCCTTGGACTGTCCTTTTACACTGCCCTAACTATGTAACACACTCTCTTTCTCGGTTTTCCCCCACACGTACACACACAAGATTCACTTTACCTGACCTCTTCTCTGAGACAGGAGGGCAACAGTCTCCCCGTGGAATTCCATTGCTCTTTCCCAGAGGCTTGAAGTCTCATCAAACCTTGGAGACCCGTATGTCTATCTCTCTGCCCCTGTCTTCTTGCTCACAAACACCAGGTTCTCTCTTGGATAGAGCTTTCCAGACACCGCCATTTGAAGGAGTGCCACAGGGCACTGAACTAGGTCCCTTTGGAATTTCTCTGACGGATCCCTCAAGTATTTTTTCCAAGTAAACATACACTGAGAGCTACTAGTAAAACCTAAAGTGAATGCTACTTGATCTCACATTGGAACTTTTAGCCAACATCATAATATCTCTGAACATTCTGTAAATTATTGCAGTACCTCAAAGCAACTCCTTTAGCAAAGCCAGAGTGCTCTGATTGGCCTGACCTGCGTTGTGACACCTCAAGCGTGTCAGAAATATAACGCTCCTTACCATAATTGCAAGCTTTAGCTTCCAAGGCTTCTAAAACAATTGTAATCACACAGTTATTAATGTTGTCTGTATTACTGTATAAGTTTGAATCAACGTCAGGTTCTGAAAATACCAATGATCAAGCACGACTTGAGTAGAAGTTTAAAAATTGTACATGTTTTAATTTGTAACTCTTTTACCTTTCAAATACGGTTGTATAATTGTTTAATTTGTCTTCTTCACTATAACAACTTTAAGTCCTAAGGTGACAACAAAAAATGCAGTTTAAAAAAACGTACTTAAGTGTACAGTATATTATCATAGAGCTAAGACAGAGCTGCTCAAATTCCCAGCCACTCCATCAGTACAGCACCAGTTTTCCATCCAGCTACGTTCATCAACGATAATCCCATCGAGTTCGACCAGGAATCTTGAGGTAATCCTTGATGATCAGCTGACCTTTAAAGATCACATTGCAAAAATAACAATCACACCGGTTTGCACTGCACAACATTAGGACGACTCAGGCCCATCCTAACAGAGAATGAAACACAGCTTCTCGTCCAGGCCCTTGTCATTTCTAGGTTGGGCTATTGTAATGCTCTTCTGGCTGGACTTCTAACATGTGCAATCAAACCTCTGCAAATGATTCAAAATGCAGCAGCACATCTTATCTTCAATGACCAAAGAGAGCCCAGGTCACACCTCTGTTAATCTTTCTGCACTGGCTTCCGGTTGCGGCTCGCATAAAGTTCAAGGCTATGGTGCTTGCCTACAGAACAGCCACAAGTCCTGCACCCCAACCTCTGCTCTCTTACGAGTCTACATCTCTCCAGAAGTCTGTAAGTGAGCGCCGCATCCTGGATCCATTGCAGAGAGGCACAAAATCACTCTCATGATGTTTTCATTCACTGTTTCTTGCTGGTGAAATTATCTTCCCAAACACATCCAGACAGCCAAAACCCTCACAATTTCCCAAATCTCTTTCATGAGTCATTAATTACTAGCCTGGCTCCGCCCTCCTATGTACTTCCGCTCAATTTTCATTTTCCTTCAGTACTACGTCTGGGTTTGCAGTATACTTAATTCGTGGGTTTTCTCCGGTCAATTTTTTGCCGGTCCAATCACCGAACAGAGGGAGTGGCTGAGAACGATGATGTTGAGGTTGTGCGCTAGTCGTGCGTCACGACCAAACGTTAGCGATTGGTTATGGCAGATCCAGAGTTGCTTCAAGGAAGTTAATGCTGGTCAATAGGAAGTGGCTAGACTCGCTGTACAAATGAAATGTACGAGAGTCTGGTAGGACCAGGCTAATTAATTGCATCCTGCTAAAAAAAAAAAAAAAATCTCTATGTTTTCACTATTCCTTCATCTATGCTCTCACTGTTTATTATTCTCTCCCTGTTCTAGCTTGTACTATCTTGAATGAAGACTGAAACTTTGTATTACTGCCACTTCTCATGTTTGTTACATGCCTTCTTAAGATGAATCGCTTGTTGTATTCCTCAACTGAAAGTCGCTTTGGATAAACGTGTGTGCTAAATGGATAAATGTAAACGTATATTTCTAATTTATTTAGGTGTGTTGTACACTCCCAGGTTCAGGAAGCTGTCCTAAATAAAATGTCTGTACACAAGCAAAATTTTGGGTTGTACTACTCAGGAACAGCGTTATAAATTAACCGTAACAACTGATTCCTAATTTCATCCATTTTTGGATGGCCAAACAAAGGACTTTTGCTTCTACAAAGCATCTCCACAATTCACTGAAGCCTTATCTTCTTTCTTTGCATATGCCTTTGGGTAGGCTTTATGCTAATATTATTATGACGTGGATGTTTAAGAAAGTAATATCTGGACTTCGTTTCATTCCTTTGTGGGACGCTATGAGCTGTGTAACTTTGCAGATTGTATACATGCACAAACAGATACATCACACATTAAAGGAAAGAAAAACATTAAAAATCATCATATGACCCCAATAAATAAATACAATTATTAGTAGTATTATTAAGATCCCACTGAAGAAATGAACAGCATATTAATAACCTATGTCTTGATTTATTGTACTACCAACCACAGTAATTGCCTAATCTCTTAAATATGTCCACATAGTTTCCATAAACTTTAACATCAAAGCTCAAATTACTCTGGAAAATCTTTGCCTTTCATCGAATAACCCATCAAGTGAACATCTCTCTCTATCTCTCTATCTGTCTCTCAGCCCAGACTGCTGATCTTTAAAGCATGAAGGCCCTTCTAACAGCACCGGAACTGCTAAAATACTGAGTCTTTATGCAGCCACACACCAACTCAAACACGAGTGTGATTTGTTATTCCCTGTGGCGGGGCTGACTATTAGCCCTGTGCTCCTGTTGTTGCGATAAAAACCACAGCAGAAAACAATAACGAGAGCGGAACATCAAACAGCAGCTAAAAATGTTTTCCTTAATCTCCCTTTTCAAAAGTGTTTTAAAAAGATGACAGAGTGAGAGGTGCTGTCTCAATCAGTGCATTTACATTCCAAAACTCTGCAGAAAGCACACCATTGGATTACCAGCTAATCCATTTCAGTTATGCATCACTTGTGTGATTTTATCCAATGCATCAAATTTCCACTGACTCTGCTAAAAATGCATTAGGTATAGAGACTGTGTCACTGTAACAATTCAATGTGTTTGAGTTCTGTTTTTGTGATCTTGGTTTCCCCTGTCTTTGTGGTTTTTGGTTTAGCCCTGTTAATTTTCCCGCTCCTCGTTTGTGTTCAGTTTCGTCACCTGTGTTCTGTTCATTATCCCATTATTCCTTGTGTATTTAAGCCCTGTGTTTTCTCCCAGTGTTTGTCGATCGTCGTCTATGTATGGTTGTGTGTGAACCTTGAAGTCCTGGAGTTTTATTCTTGTTTCATTTTGGAAAGTTTCATTTTGTCATTAAATATATTATCTTTGAAATTCCGTGCCCTCGTCTTCAGTCACCTGCACCCAACCCTGACAGAACGATCGACCTACAACAAAAGATGGAAGGCTGGAAGCAGGCCTTCATGGGAACCCGGATGGCCGTATTTCGCGGGACCCGTGGAGGTCGTAGAAGGGGAAGTGATCGAGTTCTGGTGGTCCCGAGTCCAGTATGGCCTGAGCCCATCGCATGCCCGCCAAAGCCTGAGCCCATGGCATGCCCGTCAGAGCCCGACCCTTTTGACGACCTACCTGAGCTTCTTCCCCCAGAGCCTTCACAGCTGGTCCCGTCCAGCCTAGTCAAGCCTTCACCGCTGGTCCCGTCCAGTCCAGTCAAGCCTTCACCGCTGGTCCCATCCAGCCCAATCAAGCCTTCACCGCTGGTCCCGTCCAGCCCAGTCAAGCCTTCATCGCTGGTCCCGTCCAGCCCAGTCAAGCCTTCGCCGCTGGTCCCGTCCAGCCCAGTTGAGCCTTCGCCGCTGGTCCCGTCCAGCGTCCAGCCAGAGACCGTCCAGCCAGAGACCGTCCAGCCAGAGACCGACCGTCCAGCCAGAGACCGTCCAGCCAGAGACCGTCGCCTGTCCGCCAGAGCATGAATCCAGTTCCGAGTCCCATGATGTGCTGGCCCCGTCCAGTTCCGAGTCCCCTGATGTGCTGGCCCCGTCCAGTTCCGAATCCCCTGATGTGCTGGCCCCGTCCAGTTCCGAGTCCCATGATGTGCTGGCCCCGTCCAGTTCCGAGTCCCATGATGCGCCAGAGCCAGAGCCCGTTGACCCAGCGCCAGAGCCAGAGCCCGTTGACCCAGAGCCCGTTGACCCAGAGCCCGTTGACCCAGAGCCCGTTGACCCAGAGCCCGTTGACCCAGAGCCCGTTGACCCAGAGCCCGTTGACCCAGAGCCCGTTGACCCAGAGCCCGTTGACCCAGAGCCCGTTGACCCAGAGCCCGTTGACCAGAGCCCGTTGACCCAAGCCGTTGACCAGAGCCAGAGCCCGTTGACCCCAGCACCAGAGCCAGAGCCCGTTGACCCAGCGCCAGAGCCAGAGCCCGTTGACCCAGAGCCAGAGCCCGCTGACCCAGAGCCAGAGCCCGTTGACCCAGAGCCAGAGCCAGAGCCGTTGACCCAGAGCCAGAGCCCGTTGACCCAGACCCAGAGCCCGTTGACCCAGACCCAGAGCCCGTTGACCCAGACCCCGTTGACCCAGCGCCCGTTGATGTCAAGTCTGTTCCCGTTCCTGAACCTGTCCTTCTCCCCAAGAAAATTTTGGGGGGGGGGCTATACGCCTTCACCGTGGCCGGCCAAAGATCCACGGAGGCCGGCCAAAGATCCACGGAGGCCCGGAAAAGTAACACCGCCATGGCCACCCGAAGGGTCCTCACCGCCATGGCCACCCGAAGGGTCCTCACCGCCATGGCCACCCGAAGGGTCCTCACCGCCACGGCCACCTGAAGGGTCTTCACCGCCGTGGCCACCTGAAGAACCTGCACCGCCATGGCCACCCGAGGGTCCCACAGCACCGCCCTGGACGCCCGAGGGTCCCACAGCTCCGCCCCGGACGCCCGAGGGTCCCACAGCTCCACCCTGGACGCCCGAGGGTCCCACAGCTCCGCCCTGGACGCCCGAGGGTCCCACAGCTCCGCCCTGGACGCCCGAGGGTCCCACAGCTCCGCCCTGGACGCTCGAGGGTTCCACCACTCCGCCCTGGACGCCCAAGGGTCCCACAGCTCCGCCCTGGACGCCCGAGGGTCCGACAGCTCCGCCATGGCCACGCCCGCAGCCTGCTCCGCCATTGCCACGCCCGAAGCCTGCTCTGCCCTGGCCACGCCCACAGCCTGCACCGCCCTGGCCACGCCCACAGCCTGCTCCGCCCTGGCCACGCCCACAGCCTGCACCGTCGTGGCCACGCCCACAGCCTGCTCCGCCCTGGAGGCTTCCTGGACCTGCACCATGCCCTCGTCAGCCTCCAGGGCGCCCACCCTCCCACCCCTTTGGATGTTATACGGCGCGAGGTTGCGCCTTCGGGAGGGGGGAGGTACTGTAACAATTCAATGTGTTTGAGTTCTGTTTTGTGATCTTGGTTTCCCCTGTCTTTGTGGTTTTTGGTTTAGCCCTGTTAAGTTTTCCCGCTCCTCGTTTGTGTTCAGTTTCGTCACCTGTGTTCTGTTCATTATCCCATTATTCCTTGTGTATTTAAGCCCTGTGTTTTCTCCCAGTGTTTGTCGATCGTCGTCTATGTATGGTTGTGTGTGAACCTTGAAGTCCTGGAGTTTTATTCTTGTTTCATTTTGGAAAGTTTCATTTTGTCATTAAATATATTATCTTTGAAATTCCGTGCCCTCGTTTTCAGTCACCTGCACCCAACCCTGACAGTCACCTGTGAGATTACAAATAGCACAAGAAATGAAGCCCATTATATTAAAAGGCACAATATGTAAGATTGTTTTATTAAAATATCCAAAAACCACTAGACCAAATGTTATATATTTTGCTGATTTGTTTACTTACATTATCCCAAATGTTTCGAAGAATGTTGAAATAAAGAGAAATAAGCAGTTTTAACCAGGACACGGTCCGTGCGTCGCCTATCAATGACATCATAACCGCGTTACCCTCGATTTTCGTGGAAACAATGGAAACACCAAAGATGCTTTAATATATTATGTGTATGGATACATTCATTGACAGAAAACTAATCATTGTTATACAGCTCAACACAGTTAGTCGTTTTCTTGATTTACCGCGAGTACCATTAATTACCATGCCTAATATTGATCCAGTGTGCACTGCACTGTGAAACAAGTGTCTCATATAATAGCTGCCAGGCAAATGCAGAGAGTAGCATTATAACAACTTTCAACACACTCATATGTATCTAATATGATAAAACAGCGCTGTGATACCCCACATACGCACGAAGAAGCGGAAGCGGTGTGAGACATAATAAAAGCTCCACTGCTCTCTGGCCATGTGTCGCACTTGTCTCTCATTAGCAATCGCTCCAGCGGCTTCGTTCTGCTCCAAAAGCTTTCGTAACATTGATAAATCTTTAATGCATTACCGGTCATCCATGAATATGATTTGCCCGAGTCCCGTTGTATTCTCCACCGGCTGTAGAGGTGAAGACAACAACTCCCATGATTCCGCGAAATCAAGGCGTCATCAAGCTATGGCTTTGTTTTGAAAAAACGACCTCATGTGGCGAAAAATTACATAGTATGCCTCTAATTGTATCATTTAAAGTATCAAGATTTAATGTAAACTGAAAGTATCACTGGCATTGTCTAAAATATTTTATATGACATTCTATTTGGCTGTGGAATACATATAAGAAATGGTCCAAAATCATACTAGGCAGAGTTGTGAACCATTTGGAATTAAATTCAGATTGCTTTTCAAATTCCAAAACAATTCCTGAATTCGAATTCAATTTGAAACGATGTAGCAAACAAGATCCGGAACTGCAATTCGAATTTGAATGAACAAAGGTTATAGAATTAACTGAAATTCAAAGAAATTCACATAACTGTAGGCGCGTTTCCATTACAGATTTGCGCAAAACTTTTGCAATTTTTTCTAAATGTCGTCAAAAATTATTGCGAAATGAAGGCATTCCCATTAACGATTGTTATTAGACTAAATCGTCTTGTTTTCCACTCTCGATAAGTCATTCCAAAAATCATGGGAATGGATATTGGTAGGTACTGCACTGGCCATTATTATTAATCAAAGGAGATGTATGCGTGTTATCCAAGCATTATTGGTAAGGAAAGACCCTTATACTTGGAGGGGCTGGTGTTTCTGGGTTTTTCTCCCTCATATCTGCTTCGAGGTCTTGACTGTGGCATTTCTTTGAGGTTTAGAATCCAGTATTCCTGTAATTTTATGAATTTAATAAAGAACAACGTCAGGTAACCTGTAAAACAGCAAAAACTGTTTCCATTGCAATTTTGTGAAATATTTATTTTTTGAATTGCCTGGAAAAGCACCTCATGAGAGCTAAAAACTTTTTTGGGATAAATGGGAGTTTTTTGCGAAATTACGTGTTTTCAATGGACATATTTTCAATTCGCAATTTCAATTTGAAGGATAATGGAAGAGTTTGTAAAGCTAGAAACTATACGAGAAAAGTTGGTCAAGAATGTTAAACGTTGGCTTGACAAGGTCTTGTGGGACAGTTTTGATGGATGAATTCGGACTGTTGCCAAACCCTGATATAGGGTTAAAATCTGAAAATAAATCCATCCTTAATCTTTGTCTTGTTGGTCAACCATAAAATCCTAAAAATCAAAAGCAAGCCGAAGGACTCTGCAATGGACTCTGGAATCTAAAACAGCATCAGCATTATTTCCTCATCACTTACGTGTGGTCGAAATGCTTTAAATGTGTAATCAACATTAGAAGTGATGGGTCAAATATGGGTGGAAATCATGGCTAAAGGTAAATAAAATAATCAATGTTGAGGCTTGCATAATGATGAAAAGGCTTCCCAGAAAAACCTGTGCTATAAAATATGTTCAGGAATTATCCTAATCTCTCTGCTAACTTACAATAAAGTAGATAAAGTAAATCACTTGGAGGAAGAGATGTACAGTAAATTAAAGCAAGGTGGAAAATTGAAATTGGGCAAAAAAAAGTGTACTGTTAAAGCTTCTTTTTCTTTCTTTTTTTGACACCACAGCCATTATTCTTCTATTCAAGCAATTTTTGTATGACAAGGTTCCAGTCAGAAGTCAAAACATCCCCAATTGCTGCTTTTTGTGCACAGGTAAAGAGTTGCACATTGAGTTATTTCATCGCTGTCAGTTGTATGCTCACCTCCAGGCAAGCATGTATAAATGACCTTTCTCCAAATTAAAAAAAAAAGAAAGGAAAATGAATGAGCGGTCAGGTATTTCTTTCCCCTTCTAGCTCCCTTCCAAACAGTTCCAAACAGAAAGTCCAGCATGCCCCGCTAATCAAACATCCCATCGTCTGCCATATAAATATTCATTGGTTCCACTGGATTGTCTTCCGCCCTGCATAGGTAAGATGGTAAGTAAATCTGTGGCTGAAAGATGTGCCTGTCAGGACCCATTGCAGAGCCACAATTCACCTTCTCCCAATCAAGCCTTCCGCACATCACCTGCAGGCGGTCGTACAGGAGAAATACTCCCCTGTATAACCTCTACCTTTCTTTCTTTCTTTCTCTTATTTTTTCTCTATCCCTTTATTTCTCCTTCAGTATATTTTCACTTACAAATGGGTTCCAGAACATGTCAAGCGAGGGCTACAGATTAATAAAAATTTATTAATTTATAGTTACTAGAGAGTAGAGAGTACCAGGCAGTGTATATAATAAAAATATACTATATTAAATATAAATATTACACTTATTAAATGCAATGCAACATATAATATAATATTAAATATAGTAATATAATACGCCATTTCAACACAATACTTTCTAAAAAAGGATTACCTATGTTTTTACCTACATCTTTATTCTAAATGTCTTTTTCTGTACCAGCTCTAAATATTGAGGAGCAACTCTGGAGTCTGGACAGGAAAAAAAAATTCAGGTAAGAGAGAAATACTGCAAAAATGAGTAATGATTCGAATGATTGCGAAGTGGAATCCAGGAGGCATTTAATGCAACACACAGGAATGTGACCTCTCAGCAACACATAAACACGGCTGAGTAAACAGGTCATTAAGAAAATAAAGCTACTTTCTTCATTCTGTCAGACACAGGAGCGTGGGATTAATGGCCATGGAGTAGGAGCAGTCGCAGACACCATTCACACAAGCCTAAAAATAACACCCAGAGACATCTAGAGAATCTCTCACCCTGGACATGTTTAATGGCCATTGTTTCTGCTGCATTACGCCATGTGGGCTAAAGTGACTCCAAAATGTCTCCTCTGCAATTAGGAGACTATGGATGCTACGAGCAACGACTTGGTCTGTAGCCCAAGTCCAAAGCAACTGGGAAAAATGCTTTTCTAAACATGCATTTATCACAAAACCCAATTAAAGAATACTGGCACATTCTGATTGTTGTTATTGTTAACTAAAACTAAAATTAAAACTGTTAAAAATATATATATTGCATTGAAATATCAAAATGTACAGTGCAGAAATTACTATAAATGAGTCGCACCAGATAGCTCAGCCCATTCTGAAATTCTATTGGACTGAAGTACAGGCCCTCATGTATATTAAAGATAATTTTGGTGCCACTAGTGGTGCAACAATTACACACTTCGCCTTTAACTTCCATAATTTTTAAATGTCATCTCCTCACATCCCAAAGATAAATACTTATAATAACAGCCCTGACATGCAATATGCCTCTCACTATTACTGCTTTCTAATTACAAATAAAAGTGCATCTGCAGTTGCCCAGCTTAATCCAAATTCATTAAGTGATACCAAAAATACACAGCCAGCGAATGCAAGTGCCACAAACACATGCCCAATGTCTCCCACATGCAGACACTGCCTGTAAAACTCAAGAGGGGGGTGAGGGTCACTAACAATAGGGCATACGTTGACGGCTGGAAATGCCACTGGCACAATCTAATTTTTTTTAAAAAGACATATGGCGACAGCTGTGTCATTATTTAGGCACTTCAGGACACAATCACCACGTGCCCATCAGCCCTACAGCCAACACACCCCGCCACCAGAGCCATTCGGTAGGTGGTACAACAGCTATGTCGCCCCCAGACACTTTATTTGGTACAGGACTAAATGTTCAGTGAGCAGATTCAGAATTAGACTGAGTGTTTGTTATTCTTCCTTCACCATCACGTGGCGAATGGATGTCAGTAGGGTATGATGGCTCAGAGGGGAATGTCTGTCACTAATGCAAAACTCTGCAGATTTGTACGGTCTCTGAAATGCAAGAGAATGCAAAACAGGGTTTAATTGGAAGAGATTAATGCAAAATTGAGATGACAGAAGCTTGTGTTCGTGAGGCATACGGCCGATGTGTACGCTCCGTCGATCAAATGTAGTGTGCATTACGGTTACAGCAGAGAACCTGGCAAAGTTTAATTGCTGGTAGCACAAGAATTCACACATTCGTATGCGCAAGGCTATAAATTAGTTACCGAGTTCATTGTTTGGAGATGTGCTGTGAAGGTTAACTTTCACTCTGTCTGACAATCAGACCGTATTTGCCTTGTTAAGCAAACAGGACCCTGTGGCATTTCAATGAGGATTGGGTGAGGTGATATTTTGTTCCCTGGCGCACAGTGCTGTCCGTCTCGTATTCTATTAGCACCATGACACGCCAAATTATCTCCCATTGATTCAGTCGAAGCGCAGAAGAATAAACAATCTTGGATGCTTGCATAGATTGA
This sequence comes from Chrosomus eos, assembly GCA_036326025.1. Classification (NCBI taxonomy): domain Eukaryota; kingdom Metazoa; phylum Chordata; class Actinopteri; order Cypriniformes; family Leuciscidae; genus Chrosomus; species Chrosomus eos. Next base: position 33,099,616 of record CM070824.1, on the reverse strand, counting down.
TGGGTTGTGTATTTTGTGAGTCTTAAAAGTTGACAGAGGCCCTGACACGTGCCATCTGTATCGCCGTGGCAAGATGGAGAGATGCTGCTAACAGTCTAGCTCGTGTGACGCTTGGACAGTATGATAGCTGGCAAAATGAGAGGTGGGGATCAGCCTGTCCATGTGGGTCCAAAGGAGCGTAAAATTGCGCCCAGCAAAGCGTGCAGGATATGACAGCCAGGACATGAAATTCTAATGAAAACCAAATCTAAAGCAATACATATTTTCTGGAAACCCACCTACACAATCCAAACTTTGCAGATGGGTTTGCTCAAACCAAATAATTACATGTGCCTCTGGGTTTAAAGGGAAACCTAAGGTAAATCACAAAAACAAATATTCTACACTGTAAATGCATGCGTTTAATATGTGTTTTTGGGAATGGTGTGTGTGTGTGTGTGTGTGTGTGTGTGTGTGTGTGTGTGTGTGTGGTGTGTGTGTGTGTGTGTGTGTGTGTGTGTTGTGTGTGGTGTGTGTGTGTGTGTGGTGTGTGTGTGTGTGTGTGTGTGTGTGTGTGTGTGTGTAATAATCAGTCTAAAATCTTCTCAAACTGATGAAATACAAATACTTACATATCTGAAAATATATACGAAGCAAATAATGGTACTTTAATAATATCTATAAATACACAAAAAAAATGTTGAATCAAAGTAACATTGAATCAAATGTGAAATTTGAACTTCGAACAATCATTTTTACAATGTATCAATATGAACAGAATAAGATTATGAACATTACACTAATCTAATATCATAAACATTATTGTCCATTTATGCAAGTCATGTCTATTTGAGAACTCACCCAATCAACAGTCAGAATAAAACAGTGATTGAAAGATTTTTTTTTTCCACAAAACAATATGGCTCATACGGCTTTCATAAGTTATACTCTGTATACTATATTATATACTATGTACTTTATCTAGTGTAGGAATTTTAGAAGAGTAGGAGCAAATGGAGCACAAAGGTTTCCCAGTTCCCAGTTCTAGAAATTGCATTTCAGCTTTACTTTAGCATGTTTAGCCCCTCACCTTGCACAACATAAAACTGCAATGCATAGAGAGTCATACACGGCACACCTTTATTTAAAAAGAAAAGACAATGCACTACACCTTGGTGTGTTTTACAGTCTGAAAACACTACTTAAAATATTAAATTAGACATATAGACACCCACTGAATGGTGTCCGACCTGCAACAAAAATGATTTGTTTAGAGTCAATGAATCTCAATCTGTGGGCCATTAAAAAAATCAATAGTACAGGTAGGCTATGTAGATTCCTGATGAAATACACCTTAAATTGATCATTAGTCCAAAATATCATATGCATTTAAGCACATCACAAACAGCACAATATTATATACAGTTTTATTAGCTCAAATCAAAATGCACTAGGAATTACATATAGGCTAACAAAAATTGACATCCAATCCAAGTCCAATCTTGAAGCAACCAGTCTGTGTATATATTTCACAATAAAAATAACAACAAAAAGCTTCCTTTTAATAGGAACCTTTGTTTTCTGCACTAGATCTGTGTGAAGTTCAGACAATATTAATTCGCACTTCAGTAGTGATGTCTGATTCATCAAGAGAATACAAAGGATTCTTTGTTCTTGTCACTTGTTTACCCGTCGGGAAAGTTTCTGAAGTATGCAGAGTCTTTACTTTAATACTTTTAGTAAAGTACATCCATTCTACTTTATTTCAAGGTCTAATGAGGTCTTCACAGCGCTGTCAACCCATTCAAAAGTTCTGATTATAAAGCCTTCGGAGAAACTAATCTGTGCCTCTAAGGACTTTCTGTGACTCGACTGAAGACAGAAAGAGACAGATGCACAGAGAAAGAAGAAGTACGAGAGAACTGCACCATGCTGCATGTGCATGTGGGTGACAGGTTAAGAGGATGAGGGCCAATTCGCCTGACACCAAACTACAGAAATACACATTCAAAACGGTGTCCCTTTCAACCATCCACAACAACAGAAGCCTTTCCCAAAAATAGTTCCGCAAAGCCGCTTAAACACTGAGATTTCTGATACGCTAATCAAAAATCGCTCCATCCACATCAGCATCATGCCAGTTTTTATAGTGGAGCAGAAAAGGTTTCTCGGGATAGAGGATTTGTCTTCTTTTCTTAGAAATGCTTCAAAGGAGGATGCGTCTTTATGAGAGAGTAGCTTAGCAGTGTAGGGTGTTTCATTCCCTCCAATTATGTCCCTGAAACATTTCTTTTCCATTTCTCTGCTAATGTATTTGCATACATCGATAAACTCAACATGCATGTACATGGAATGCACAGGTGTATGCACTTTTGAATTCTATACAACCAGGGCCATAACCAAATTGTAGGATGTTTATAGCCTGACTCCCCCTCCTACGTACTTCCGCTCAATTTTCATTTTCCTTCAGTACTATGTCTGGGATTGTGCTGTAGACTTTGGTTTTCTCCGATCATTTTTTTACTGGGCCAATCAGCAAACAGAGGGAGTGGCTGAGAACGATGACGTTGATGTCGACTCGTGCGTTATTTTGAGTTGTGGTTCAGTAATGGCAGCAGAGAAAGATGCGAGCGAAGCCATTCGGTCCGTTGTGGCAAACCTGCCGAATATCAAGAAGTTAAAGCCGGAGAAAGAACAATCTTTGCTTAGTTTTGTTGGCAGCCATCCTCCCCACAGGGTTCGGGAAAATACATACAGTATGTCACGACCAAACGTCACGTTGGCGATTGGTTTTGGCAGATCCAGAGTGACTCTGGGCAGATCCAATAGTTTTAGGGGCTGTTTACACCTGGCCACTTCATGCGTTTTTTTCAGATCGGATCGATATCCGATATATTAAAACGATTCCATTTACACCTGGTCACATAAATGTGTTTTTGCGAAACGGATATAAATCCGATCTTCAATTCCCACGCTATATGCAGATTTAATGGAGTGCACGTCACCGAAAGCAACAGTTATGACAGCATTTTATTGATCATCGGCTAATTTCAAAATCGAAGACAGCAATAAGAGAGAGCGGCAACAGCACTGGTAAGATCATTTCGTTTCTTTACTTTTAATGAAGATGATTGTGTGTTAAGCGTCTGCGACTTACTTTCACTTTGATTTGCGATAGTTTGCACGTATGGCCGTGACTTGATGAATAGACGCTCAGCTGCTCATCTGCGGTAGTGTTGCAGTAGCGTCGAAATATCTAACTATAACATGACATATAGCCTATAACACGCTCTCACACATTTATTTTTTATCATTTTTGGGAGGAGTAAAATTTTACATATGTGGTTTCAACAACCAGATGCATTTACACTTGTCCAGTTTCGTCTGAATGCGGCCCAGACCACCTCCTGATGTGGTTTGAGCGATCGGATTCAAATCCGTCTCGAATACGTTTCGGAGGGCATTTACACCTGGTCTTTTCACGATCGGATAGCTATCCGATCACAGAAAACGCATGAAGTGGCCAGGTGTAAACAGCCCCTTAGACTTCAATAGAGTTCCCACCTACAAGGAAGTTATCGCTTGTCAATGGAGCGGTGCAAGACTCTATGTACAAATGAAATAAAATGTACTAGTAGAGTCTAGTGGGACCAGGCTAACATGTTTAGGCTTATCAAAGTCAAAATGATTGAGGTGGTCAAGCAAAGAAGTCGGGCTTTATTGTTTACAGTAACCAAACATTAATTCCAGTGCAACACTTCAGTTTTAACAGTATTCATAAAACCGCATATACTAATGAAGCAAGGGTGTAGTTACATTCAAGCTATTTTAAGTAAATTAAATATGTAATCTTGGTCATCAAAGATGAATTTTAAGGGATACAATTATCGACTACAGGGGGACTTTAAGGGGCGTGAAGAAGAATAATTTAAAAATGTGGGTCTAAATACAGTACACTTGACTTGCCATGCTGAATGAATACAGCTAAAGAGGCAACTAAATTTGCTCTAGTAAGTTGTTCTACTCGCACACACACTATTCCGTTCCACCATGAAGAAAAAAGAACTGAAGAATGAGGCATTGATTGCATTTACAGCAAGGCAGTTGAACTTTAGCCCTCAGAAGAAGAGCCAGCCTTGAAAAAAAGCACATTCTTCTTACTCCACAGCTCCATCAAATACAATAAACCCAAAGGTCTATCTTACATTAACTCTAACAAAGGCCAAGAAGTCAGCAGCGCTGAACACTTGTTGATCTTCTTCTAAACAAATACATTGTTTAATCTACTTTAGAACTTTGGCAAACAAAATCACTCAGAGGTGCTCATGCTCACCTGTCGTTGTTTTTTGTGTAGCAGGCAGTGTCCCTTCAGAATTGCTGGCACTATATCGCCATCTATAAGGTGGGTGTGAGAACTGCAGGTGTTGAGAGTGGGGGTTGGGAGGGGAGATTGCAAGGCAGAGATTGATTTGCCACATCTCTCTCAGATGTGGCACTTAGCTGAGGCGATCTGCTGTGAATCATGGCAAATTAAAGAAAACAGAGTGAGCAACACTTAGGAAAAGAGAGGGAGAGAGAGTCCTGTGGAACCTGATGTCCCTTCACATCTCTGCCAGTTACCTAAGTCCTGTCTGAGACATGGCTCTGGAGAAGGGAGGAAAGGTGTTAGTCACAGCCCAGCTGAGGTTCAGGCTCTCTTGCAGGCATGTGAAAGCCATATAGGGAAGAGATCAATGCAAAAGAGGAAAATAACGGATTACAGTCAAGGTAGGGTTTAGTTGGCTGATTTGATCTTCTGTAATCGATGCAAAAAAACAGCAACGTGCCAAGATGAAGCAGATCAAAGCACTCAATATTGCCGTCCAATTAGATTATGTGGGGAGGAAAAGCAATCTATCATTTTAGATGGGGATGACTTTTATTAAATAGAATTTTAAGGGTTTATGGGGATGTGTAACATGGCATATTTTCAAAATCGACTACTCAGTCGGCCTAACGAGTAGTCAGAGCCTAAATGAGTAGTTGATTAATCGTGCTTAAAGAAAAACGGAATAATTAGACTGGCTTCGGCTCACCTGAACCCAATTGCAGTTTTAGTTTAGAAAAGTTTAACTAGATTAATTACAATCGAATGGAATGGAAAGAAGGGGTCTCTCATGATTTTAAAAGTTTGATTCTTTTTTTAACTTGACAAGCCGTATAAAAAACAAATCCAAACCAATATAAAATAAAAATAAACCAATATACCAAACTTATTAATGTAGAGGAAAAAAGTTGCTCATATCAAGTCACACATTTTCAGACCAGAGCATAACTAGAAAAAATTATTTACTATGGAAATACCCATGACTTCTAAGGCTTAATTTCATGACGTTTCATATTTTCAACAAAAATGTTCCGATCTTTACTCGACTATGAGATCCACATTTATGATTTTGTGCATGAAATATGAAAGACAGAAAGATCAGAACAGCGGTGGTCAGGACTGCAGGGCACATCCTGTCTGCTTATCACAAATCAGATCTCTGTCTTCCATTTATCTCTGTTCCTGTCATCAATCATACCCAACAACACGCATCTCTCTCAAAAAATGCACACCACACACACACTGGAGAACACCTCTGTTACACTCCCATTATTCCTACCATTAGTATTCTCTGGTTCCCCTTTAATACACAAGAAATTGTGCAGCATGAGCATCTAGCGATAAACACGTATCATGTTTACCGTGACATTCGGCTGTTCTCGCTGTGAAATCTGTGTACGTGTGCATGTCTCTGATACAAATCCTCATATTGCCTCCGGCTCCACAGGTCACCGTGCACAACAAACACACAGAGTTAGACAAATGCCACATGGATACCATTCAATTAATTACTTATTCCAACTAGAGAGATCATTGTCACAGATAGAGCTGTCCGTGTTTACAGCACAAACCACTGCAATTACATTGGGATTGGCTAATGCAGACTAGGTCGTCTGGGTGGTTTTAAATAGTCTGAAAGAAAGGTTTCCGGCTTTGTCTTTGAATCAATATGCAAATACAAGAATATTATATAAAATGTCCACTTCTCTCTAAGGGAAGAGGCGGTCCAGGGACACTTTGCAGGCCTGGCATGCAACACGCTGTTTGAAAAGTGGATTAGAAGATCTAGGCTTTTGAGGCTCTCCTCACAATTATCTGTCTGATGGTGGGATGATCTATGCAAACAGAGAGAAGATAGACTGAGAAAGAGGAAAATAAGGGCACTTGGGATGGATAGAACCTGGTGAAATGAGAGGACTGACAATGTGTGGATTCTAATGCAACTCTTGCACTAAAAAATGGAGCAAACTAGAACACAAATGAGCTTTCGTTTTCCCCAGACTGTCACTGTCTTCAAATCAGTTACATTCATATAATGAGTTGGAATTGCTGGGTCAAAATGAGCGAGCAGCTCTGGGACATACTGTCTTTTATCTTCACCTTTGCTTACATCTCAAAAGGGATAGGTCAGCCAAAAATGAAAAAGTCTTTCATCGTTTACTCACCCTCATGCAGATCTATTGCTTTCATTCTTTTGACACAAAACACAAAAAGTGAAACTTATCCTGGACACTTTACGCCATAAAATTCAAGTAAACAGGGAAAGGTTTGCTTAAGCCCCAAAATCATATTACAATAAATAGCAACAATACCTAAATCAACAATAAAATAAACCCAACTACATGTATTAAATTACTTCTCAAGTAAATGGTTAAAAAGTCCCCCTCCGCCGTAGCTATCAAAGGAAAAATGGCAGCGAAAGATGACACTGAGATCAAACCTGGCATGTGACATGTAACTGCCATATTTGATTGCGGAGATGCAAAAACAGTTTGAAATGCTACAAAATGGCCAGAGAGGTGGTAAATTTGAAGACATATTCTATCTAAGAAAGATTTAAAGTGGGAAAAAAATGCTCACACAAAGAAGGAAGGAAGGAAAGGAAAGGAAAGGAAAGGAAAGGAAAGGAAAGGAAAGGAAAGGAAAGGAAAGGAAAGGAAAGGAAATGAAATGAAAGGGGGAGGAAAAGGAAAGTATGTTAACACTATCTAAACCACAATCACATGTAGAAAGAGATTAAGAAATTGGTTCAGAATGATTGTGTATATTTATGAATATCTTCAAAGCATTTGCAGCCTAAGTAGTTAGTGAATTTATAGTCTAAAAAGTCTCTACAAACAAATAATTATTGACCTGTCTCTGAACAAATCTTTCTGCTTTCTGATATTTCCCACCCAAGCCTTTTGACATAGAGCCTCCTCCACAACGCACTGGCTACATAGAAGCCAAACACAAATGTGTGCCTTAACAATAAATCTCATACGCTGTGCTCCAACTCTGGGAGCCAAGAGAGATGCTGTAGGTCAGTGGGTCTTAACCTCTGAGACTGTAGACAAGTGCAACATCCGCACCAGGAGCGTTCTGTAATCACCCATTTTTCACCATCAGCTATAACCCACATGCACGCACAACATATCTGCCATGATAGAGTTGCGCAATTAAGACGAAAATCAAACCTAACCTATGCAGCAAAAGCAGCGACCTTGGTAGAGGATGAGTAGCGAGTACAAAGGAGGGTCGACACAGGGAGCGATCCATTCAGATCCACTGCAGTACTAATGACTGGGTGCTCTCATTATCTCCATCATTACCAGACCTTCATTTAGCGTATTGTGCTCAATAGCTAGTGCGCAAATTAATCAAGATTTCTCACTCTGGTAACACAAGCTTGCTCCTAATGGCGCATTTCAAAGATGAAAGTACGAGTCACATTACAGTCCTCTGCAAGGTTAAATGGAAACCAGACCTCCCAAATTCTCTCTGTGCTTCAGTACAAGGTCACCTAAGGTCATTGCGAGGACCAGGTTCAAGTTAGCATTGGCATTCACCCTGCAGGTGAATGCAGCAACTACACCATTCTGCAAGCCAAAGAAAAACACATTTTTCAGTTTTTCTTTTCATATTGACATTTAAAATTATTTATTTTAGTTTTTAGTATTTTGTTTTTTATTCATTTAGACAAACCTGTAAAAATTTTAATATCGCCATTTATTGGTTATCGGCCATAACACCAGCTTAGGGATATTGACCAGCATTTTTATATCGTTGCATCATGGTGTTATTTTATTCATTCATATTTTGAAAAAACTTTTATTTTTATATATTTAGGTTTCATTAAAACTTTTGGTTAAGTTTTAATGACTTTTGTTGTATGGTTTGTTTAGTAGGTTTTTTTTAGCTTTATTTTAATTTCAGTTTTAGTATTTTTAAAAACTTCAACAAACTTAGTTATCAAATCAACATTTCAAATTTTTATATTTTTAATATTCCTATATTTTCATTTTATTTTAGCTTAAATAAATATTTTCACTAACTAAGTTTTAGCTTTAGTTGACGAAAGCCATATTGTTACAGCTTACCAATAGATCAAGATCAAAAATATTTCGTTTTTCGCTGGAACAGAGAGCAGGGTTTAAGCAGAGTTGTGCTGTAACGGAATTCCTGACCATTCCTTCCTAATTTATCGCAAGTAGGGAGTGAAAATCTCAAGCAACAGGGTTTATACACCTCACCTCACCATTTGCTGAGGACGGATGCTATATATACACACTTGCACTCTGTAGCAGGTGATGAGCACCCTAGACACACAGAGTGGACACAGCTGAAGCTAGCCCTTCTGCATGACTGCCTTGAGGCTTTGCGACCAAAGGGAAAGTGTGATTGTGTGTGTCTGTTTGTGCATTATGCCCTGGCTGAAGCAATGTGCACCTGTTACCCTTGCAATAAATAGAAATGACACCAGCCTAAAGCAGCGCCTCTTTCTCTCATTAAGCGTGATGAATCACCGGAGTATCACACAAGTGTCAGCGAAGTCATCAAACGCGCACCATCCATGTCACAGCACAAGGTCGTCAAGGGGAAAAGGGATGCAGATAGCAATTCAAAAGTGTTAAGTGTGGCCTATACAAGATTTAAAGCCAATATGTGCATCCTGGAGCGAACAACATCCTCTCGGAACTTCAAATGGCCACACTGACTTATCTATTACCTGAGATATTGGACAGCATGTTCTTTCCCGAAGAATCCTCGCCACTTAGGGATCTTACAGCAAGTGAGGGAAATTATTTTCCCTTCCATTTCTCTTTCTTTTTCCCATTTTCTAACACCATGCTGAGGCAAACTGGGTAAATAGAAAAGTAAATAAAATAAAACACAAAAGCAATGGGCGAGAGAGAGCAAAAGATAAATGTCTGCACCTTACGGGTATCCCACGCTTATTCTGAATCATTGCAGCGGCTCGCGACTGCTTAACGTTTCATTTTGGAAACAGGGATTTATAGAGGGGGAAATTCACAGGCTCCGATACGCAAGGGAAACTTGGCGCCCTACCTGCACGACTATAAATAAGATCCTTCTCACTTGATCACACACGGAGCCAGAGAGGGAAAAAATGGATATTGCACCGCATGCCAGGTAGACGGTGAGGGCGAGACGACCATGTAGAGAGCAGTGTATGAAGCTATAATCTATTTAGGTGGTGGTTTATCACATAGGAGAGGTAAACACAAAGACAACATCTTGCTTACAATGAATTGTTAAAAAGAACGTGCTATATCTCTACAGACTCCTTGAGTATTCAGAGCATTGAGATGATTCACAGCTATAAAAGTAATAGCCCAGTGAAGCATCTAAGAAGAGCTGAAACGTGACTAATGCCTAATAAGTATTAATAATAAGTGAACAATGACAGATCTAAAGAATAGTGTCTTTTAAATCTGCGCACAACGCCTGGAGTTTTCCGTGCGATAAACAGTAAAAGATGCATTTAAATTAAATAGTGAACAATGCATGTACAACGCCTTCTCTCATGCTGAGGGCATGCAAAGTTAAAATTACCTTACGTACTAAGTAATCCATAATAACTTTTATCTAACACAACACGTCCGTAAAATGTTATCTAGGGCCACAGCAGTCACTTTTAAGGACTATGAGCTGACAGAGTTTGAGCATTATAATAATTTTCTGTGAAAATAAAGGCATTTCATCTGTGAGAGGGATAAACACCAACAACCAGGACACCTGTTGTTCATTATCCCGTACAAGGAATTAACTGTTGAGCAGTAGCTTACAAATGAGCCATCAGTATTTTAAATGCAAGAGGCCATATCAATGTCTCCTTCACCCCCAACTGTCTATCTATGCCACTGACTACTGTAATGCACATGTAAAGAACAAGACAGGCTATATTGACTGTCTATTGGTATTAACAGCCTCGGGTGACCTATTGTAACAGCGGTTCTAAATCGCTTTGATTTAGGGAAGAAAACGTGAAAAAAAATACTGACTGGAACCAAAAGGTAGCTAAAGATGGTAGCTGGTTTCTAGGCTGGTTAGTTCGTGCAAGCAGGTCATTAGCAGCTGGTTAAGCTACAAATGTCCCAATAGACAGCTTGACCACTTGTAGCTGTAGTTTTGTTGCAGATTCAAGATGGTCAACTAGCTTGATCCAGCAATTACCATCTTAGACTAACTAGAAACCAGCTTCAATGTTTCATAACACAGCAACCACCTTAAACTGAATCGATTCTGTCAACTCTCCATTATTTGATTCCAGCTGTTTGAAGTGAACGCGCGTCGGTTCTTTAAGTCGGTCTAGTTCGTTTATCAATTTCGATTATTTCATTTCAACTCTTCGATTAAAGAGGGACGCAATCAATCACTTAATGTATTTATCTATTAGTCTAGTTTGAAGTGAATAAAGCGGCTCTTTGATTTTTAATCGCTTGCTTTATTTATTTGATTGCCATTCGTTGATCTTGTTTATTTAGTTTAAATTCGATTAAAGATCGACACAGTCGATCACTTATTGTATTTATTTATTAGTCTCGTTTGGAGTGAGTAAAGCGGCACTTTTATGGTTAATCGTATGTTGGGCTATAGCTTAGCTATTTGTTTGATTGTCATCCTTTGATCTTGTTTATTTGGTTTGCATTCTCTCAGAAGTTGATAGTTTATTTGTTCGTTAGTAATGGTTTGTCAGTTTTACTTATCTCAAATAACTATAGGGACTGTGTGAGTCTTGAATCGTTTATTTGTTCGCTCATTTACTGACTTTGCCGTCTTTTATGAATGGAGAAGGGCTCCGTGAGACAGCCCGTCGTGTGAATGTCTCCTGATGAAGGGAGCCAAAGGAGCGCTCAACTTCAGAGCTGAGCGGAATATAGATGCGATCTGAGACTGAGTTTGCTCGTGATTTGCACCCATCTGATCCCAGTGCATTCGACTTATTCACACGAACAGACTTGTCTAAACGTCTGACGTCAACGTTCTATGCACTAGAGACATCGCTACAGTGATGAATTATTAGAAATAAAGAATAACATCAGTGTAATGAAACATCTCTATTCTTTTTGTCGTGGCATTCAGCTATCTCACTGCAACTCATTATGCTCAACGAGTTGTAAATACGTGCAATGCGCTCACAAAATAATTTCACAATTTTAACTACACTAAATTAATGCAACAAAAAAAAACTGAGAAGCAGCTCAAGAAATATTCATGAACATAACGGAATGAAACCTCTCGCGCCTACCTGGCAAACGAGGAATGCGATGAAAATGCGGGTTCCGAACTCCATGGTCTCAGATCAGTGGGAATAATGTTCAAAACAAGATGCTGGTCGGACCAGCGCTGTTCATAATTCCAGAGTCGCGAGAGTAAAGCCCCTCTACCTCGAGCTGCCAACTTCCCAAATAGAACTGCAGCCTCGTGAGCAGAGCATTGGAGTCCACCACCAATAGATTTATAGGGGGGTTCTTCTTTGACGCTTACATGAACCTGACATGCTAGCATTGATGTTAAAGTAATAGTCTCAGCAGCACCTTTGCATTGCATTCCTTTGATTTTTCACTGATTTAAAATGTTCTGTTTTGAAAGATAATGAATAGTATTTTAATAGGGTGATATAGTGCACATTCGCTCATTTAATGGAAATAGTATTAGGCTATAGAATTATCAGACCTCCATAGTTCCAGAGGGCTTGCTGTGCTTTTAAGGTGTACTATATTGCTTATGATTGATTGGTCATCAATCTTAACTTTATATGTGCAATGACTTTCAGCTGGTGACATTAAAATGGGTCACAGGTCTGTTCTGATTGGGTTGTGAATAGGAGGAGGTAAGAATCCTATGCAAATAATAAAATGCAATTAATCATGCATTGCTATGCTATGCATAGTCAGCATAGCTAAAAAATATATATAAATAAAACATTTCAAAAAGCTATAAGGAAACAATCTCCCATAGGGACAATCAAACCAGTTTCAGAACCTACAAGCGTACGTTCTCTGAGGAACTTATGAAATAGTGATATAAAATGATTGACCGCTAGGCAAATTCAAATAGCCTAACTGTGCTGGATCAGCACTTGATGCCTAATTCAAATTTTGAGGATGATTTGAAATTGTGCTGGACATGTAAAAGTTTAGTGAATTTGTTGTTATAAAGAAAATTACCGTACAGTTGCATCTGAGTAGTTTTGATTTGTTACAACTATGAGGGTTATGGCATCTGTGTGTCTGGATTTATCCTTACAATACCACACAGCACTGACTAACTTGAATGACAGCGACACATGCAGCAGCTAACCTCCTATTCTCTTTTGGATTTTGTCATACTCAGCAAAACTTTCTCTGACCTAAAGTTCTACCCGAAACTTTTTTATAAAATATTTTTTTCCATGGTGAAAATATTCGTTTGACTATGGTCCATATCCGACAGAAACACTGTATTTTAGTCACTTGTCTTGTTCTTCTTTCTTTCTTTTTTACTGATGGAGTTCAGAAAAAAAAAGAATGTATATTAAAATCGCAGTAAGTACAGTCTGACACACAGTCCAAAAATGACCACAGATAACACAAACTGAATATCTGATTCACAGTGTCACCAAAATTCCAAAATGTCACATGGAAAGTCTGAGAAGTTAGTCTGAACATAATAAATAGCTAAAATGATCAATGATATTTAGCTCACATGGTCAGCTAGGATACAAATGACAGAAAAATGATAGCCTAAAGTCATGTGCCACATCCATATGACAACTAGTATTTTATCAAGGATGTAAGGGACCATTTAAAATACTGTATTTACGTTCCTATGTGTGACACAAAAAAAAAAACCTGAACTGGTTCATGAAACAATGAAGATGTTTGTGTAATTTATTTTGCAATTTGATAGACTTTTGTATCTTGAATGTCTTCGATGTACCTTGTGTCTGTATATAAATTGCAATCGGAAATCCGTGAACACATGAAATTGTCTTTCTCAGACAGTGATCAATCACAAATAACATAGCAAGGAGCTCTGATTCAAATGCTTCTTTCTTGTAAGATATACATGAATCTAACATATTAGTTCACTAAACTCTTGTATCATCGTTTGTTATTTCCCCTATGTAGCATGAAGCACGACATGGGTTATTGAGTCGTGAGAGCCAGTACAAAAAATGTCCAAAGATCGGTCATAATGTCCTATGAATCCCACACTGAGCACAAACAAATATCCTTTGACCAACATTCACGGGGGATTCAGGCCAAAACGTTCAAAAAGAAAAGACACATCTATATTTGGTATGGGAATACAGCTGTGCTTCTTTGAGCACTCCTTTGTCACTGTTATTTCAACATGTCTTAGATGCACATCAAGCTAAAGTGACACTTCCTGTTATGAAAGACAGTGAGACCAGATACTCACAGAAAATAATGAACTCCAGATCATGTATCTCTATATCATCTCGGACAATATCAAGACATCTTAGTTAAATGTTTCAGCTTTAAATGCATGTTAAAAACACAGCAGACAAAATAAAGAGATCGAGAGAAAATGATAAATCAGAAAATGTTTCCCATTAGGCCGAAAACTTACAGTCTCGTCACATCTCTCTCCCCCTGTCATCGCCATTCCCTATTCCTGTTAAAACTTTGAGTGCAAAAGAACGGAAACTTTTTCATTTTTCGAAGGAAGAGGATGAATCGAGACTGAAAGATAATGAAAGACTCTGTAATCCATTCATATTCTACTCACAACTATCTGCAGCCATATTCAAATGGATAGATTTGTGAATATATTTTTTGGGGGAGTAGATAAAGGGGAGGGGTTATGGTGCGTACCATCACCTCAGAAGCCATCATCTCTCCCTCCGCACCCTCCCTCTATTCCCTCTCTCTCTGAAAAATGAGGCTAGAAATTGTTGTGACGTCCTGAGGAATTGCTTTCTCAAGACAATGTTGCAGAATTGTTGCGCTATTTCTCTTTATCGAAGGATCCGGGCTGGAAATAGCATTACGGCTGCTTTGGATTTGTCTAAAACGCATACTTTAAAAAAAGGTGTGGGGGGAGAGGAAGAAAAACGTTCCGGTATCTTGGATTGTCAAGGAGGCGATGAAGAGGGAGCTACCTACAATATTAAGTGAAAAATGAAGAACTGCAACAACAAAAAAAACCATGAGAGCGATTAAAATGTCAAGACAAGAGCAAAACGTTTTAAGATAACATATCTTCTCTTCGGGAATGAATGCTCAAGGAATAACTCAACTGGTTTAGTATTCACACACATGAGATGCTACTTCTCTATAAAAGTTCAAAGTGAAAAAACAAAGACTTTTCCTTGTTCTTCCCTTTTAGCAACAATCAAATCAACAATTTTAACTGGAATATCTAAAAATGTGTTTCATCCGAAACTGTGGTAAATTATACAAAACTTATAAATACACAAAATACACCATTTTTTATATTGAGTTAACTTTTGCAAATGGCTTTATATATCATTTGTAAATGTTAACATGAGTGATTGCTGTGGGGGGAAAAAAATGGGACAACTGGAGCTTTTTCCCTTTTTGGACTTATCTTGACATCCTGACGTCTTGTTATCTTGTCTTGAAAAGGGAGGGATGAAAATGTCTCCTGATATTGAATGGGAGTAAGAGCGCTGGAAAATATTTTTTATTCAAAGCGATCCACTCCTCCCTTTCTAAAAAATAAAAAAGAGCACAAGTGTTAGCACGGAGGGCAGTTGCAACAAAATGGCAAAGAGGCATAGATGCATAATGCCATATAATAAAAGAGCAAAATCAACAAGACTGAAAAAAGGAATAAAGGAAAAAAGGAATAAAGGAAGTGTTTACAAGTCTGTAAAGTGATGGAAAAAAATAGGTCAGGTTGCACTCACCTCAAAGAAACCAGCATCATACAGCTGCATTTTCTCAAGCTGTTAGGTTTACTGACCAGACATGTTTTAAAGGTTATTTCTTTATTAGATCTTTGTGTACAGAGTAATGAATGTATTCTTACCACAGATGCATCTCTTCTTTTCTTTTCACCAGGGCCGATTGCATAAGCGAGCATCTGCCAAACAAAAACCAAAGGTCTGCTTTAGGTACAACATCGATTCATATTCTCTAACAAAACAAGTGTATGATCTATTCCTTCATATTAATTGAAAACAACAGGTAAATCAATTTGATTTACTTTCATAATGGTTTTCCATCCCTTCTCCTCACTGTGTGAAGTACTATAGTGAAATCAATGTCCAGGTGAAGAAACACCACCAGTCTCCAGAGAGCTGAACCTTAACCAAACAAGTAAATGAAAACGTCTATCTGCATGTTCCCCAATTATTCAGACCGATTAACTAAATTTGCCGTGACGAAAACAAGGGCACACTGTGACATAATGCAATGCAAATTTTTTTATTTTTTAAATGCCAGCCATGGTCATGTTTCCAGTACAATACATGGACCTTTTTACCTCTCACTGCCCAACAAAAGTAGTATATGCCAGCTGGACTAAATCCACACGCTCATTTGCACACTGTCCTCTTGGTCTGGATGTATGGTCCTCCTGAGGATGTAATTACAAATAATGGACACTAGGTGAGGCAAAAGCCTCCTTCTCATCAGGTACAGGATGGTGTCCAGTGGAGAAGTTCTCTTCCTGTCCAGGCGAGAAGCTTTTGTCCTTGGGAGAGAGCAGGTGATGCACTGCCAAAATCGGAGCGGGGCCAGGTGAAGCTCCCTTATGCCAGCACTGCTGGAGCAGATTAATGGTCCCTTCATTTGATGCTTTATTATGTCTCTCCATTTTCTCCCAAACAACATCCGTTTCTCTCTTAAAGTCCTCTATTTAAGAATCATCATAACAAAATTAAGAGATTGTCAAGGGGAGAAAAGAATGGTGTGATTGTAAGAAACAGCTTGAACGTGTTTAAAGGGATTGTTCGCCCCAAAATAAACATTCTGTCATCATTTACTCTCTCTTTCCTGCTGTTCCAAACCTGTATGACTGCCTTTCTTCTGTAGAACACTATAGAGAAGTTCAGCAGAATGTTCACACTGCTCTTTTAAAAACAATGAAAATATGACCAGAGACTGTCAAT
Source organism: Chrosomus eos (assembly GCA_036326025.1). Classification (NCBI taxonomy): domain Eukaryota; kingdom Metazoa; phylum Chordata; class Actinopteri; order Cypriniformes; family Leuciscidae; genus Chrosomus; species Chrosomus eos. The sequence goes on along the minus strand of CM070824.1, from coordinate 33,083,180 downwards.
ATAAATTAAGCGCTATATACACATTTTCTGAAGCCATATCATAACTTTGTGTGAGGTTATGATTTTTTTTCTAAATAAATAAAAATGAAGCTACCAGTGAATTCAGGCATCAAAACATTATAATGTGTTTGAGATTTGCTAATGATAAAATTTACCAGTGTTATTAAACTATTCGTTCTCTTACGAGAGGTTCTCTCGTATTGCGTAAGCTAGCTTACGCTACGGGAAAGATTCCATCTTTCTGAGAAATTGAAGCCAAAAATTATCCTATAATTTTGTATCCATTGTCAACGCAGTTCAGCTGCAGCAGACCATGAGAAGGCTAGCTAGCCGCTCATTGGTTCGCTCACGGAGAACTGCTTAAGCCTATGAGGGAGCGCGGATGAACCCGCGACCAATGAGAGTCTGACTCGCTCTCCCTACGTCACCGCCCCCGAAGCGGGCGTGGACGAGGCTATAAATACCCCGAATAGGCTGAATAAAATCTGATTTTTCATCCTTCAGCGACGCACCTGCATCTGCTGATCCTGAGAGAGAAGCCGCCGTCGTTTGAAAAGGCACCTTCTAGCGAGCGTTTGGGAGACTGAGGAAGCCGGCCGTCTTCGCCACCTTCAGCCGTCCTGTGAGCTAGCGCCATCCGACGGATTGTATCCTTTATACAAAATGCTTCCTATATATTGTTGTATCTAAAAGAGCGAGCGTCTTTTTCAAGATGTCTCGTAAATTTTCTGGCGGCTTTTGCCGCGCTCCCCTCGAGGCTGGGGACCGCCACCTCTTCTGCGCTCTCTGCCTCGGATTGGAGCACGCCGATCTCGCCCCCGCTGTGGCGGCTGCGAGCTCTGCGAAACTATGCCATTGTTGACCCCGCGGGCTCGACTTCGGCCACTAAGATGCTTCCGTGCCGCCTCTGACTTCGCCGCGGAGAAAGAAACGCCGCTCTCAGAGGCCGCCGGACCCCCAGCCGGAAGCGTTCATCCCGCCGGAGCCTCTCGCTCCCGCTCTCCATCTCCGCCGCTTCCGGACATACAGCTGCCGCCGAGTGGCCGCTCTGTTGCCTCCGTTGACGCCGCGGACACCAAGGAGACATGTTCGCTTCTCGCTTCAGACGGTGAGGATTGGTCCGATTCTCACGCCTCCTCGGCCCGAGAATCAACCGGGACCCGCGCAGCTACTTCCACCAGCGTTCGACTCCCGCCGCTAAACGGGCTGCGCCCTTTCTGCCTGATCTGCACGCAGAACTCACGAAGTCCTGGAACGCCCCGCTCTCTGCTAGAACTCGCTCTGACTCTTCCACCCCGCGCGCGTTGTGGACGGAGCCGCAGAGAAGGGCTTTATCTCCATTTTCCCTGTAGAGGACCTGGTCGCCGCACGTCTATGCCGCCCTCCGCGAGATGGCGCTCATCACCTGTGCTACCCGCTAAAGCCTGCAGTCCGACTTCAAGCTTTCAGCCGCCGGCCAAGCAGCTTCTGCACCCCATGTCTACTACAGAGTGAGCTACTTCGTGAATGGGACGAGAGCGGGGGAAAAAATCCCCCTTCAGTCGCGGATTGAGGATTTCCTGCGAATTTTGTTCTGCCTCGTCGCGCTAGCTCCTCTGCAGGCCGCTCACGTGACCAGCCTCCTGCACGAGCCCCACCCTAGCGCCTAGCTAAACACAGTCAGACTTCTCAGCGACACCAGGGCGGCCGCCCTCGCTCGCTCTGACAGCCGCCACAGACCGCTGCCTCCCCGGGGGCCTCGGCAGAGGATCGCGCTGAAAACTGATTACTCGAAGTCTGCCTAGCGTGGTTGAGAAAAAGACGGCGCTCTCCCGCCGCGGCCGGATCGCCGTCAAAGTTTCGCCCTCTGTTAGTCCCCGCTCACGCGGCTACTACAGCAGTGTACCCCGCCATTACCAAGCCGGTATCCCTTCCCGCTTGCATGAGCACAAACGCCGTGTTTACGGCGTCCCAGAGAAATCTCAAAAAGAGCGTAAAAGCCTCTTGTGTAGAAAATGTGCCCACAACACTGTGTTCACTCATACACAAAACGCCGTGTTTACGGCGTCCCAGAGAAATCTCAAAAAGAGCGTAAAAGCCTCTTGTGTAGAAAATGTGCCCACAACACTGTGTTCACTCATACACAAAACGCCGTGTTTACGGCGTCCCAGAGAAATCTCAAAAGAGAGTAAAAGCCTCTTGTGTAGAAAATGTGCCCACAACACTGTGTTCACTCATACACAAAGACACTCCTGTTCCCGTGTCTCACACAGGGTCCACTCTCATAAAGCGGTCCCAACCCGCTCGAGTTTCAGAGTACATAAGCGCGCCCACGAACCCGTGCGCGCGTCCCACCTCTGTTACACGGTCCATAAACTTGTGTAGAGAATGTGCCCACAACACTGTGTTCACTCATACACAAAGACACTCCAGTTCCCCTGTCTCACACAGAGTCCACTCTCATAATGCGGGCCAAGCCCGCTCGAGTCTCAGAGTGTATAAGCGCGCCCACAAGCCCTGTGCGCGTCTTACTTCTGTTCACTCTGTTACAGGGCCCATAAACTCCCCTCCGAGTGTACGTCCCGCTGTTGTAAACACTATCAGCGCGCTCACGCAGCCCGCGAAGTGCAGCGACGGGGACCATGTAGCCATTTACCCCCTAGCGTCACGCTTAAAAGCGTGGGAAGCAGTGGGTGTTAAACACAATAAAGCTAGGCTATCGCTTACAGTTTTGCCGCCGCCCTCCTCGCTTCCGAGCGCGGCTAGAAACTACTGTGAACCCAGAAGCAGTGACGCGCTGCTCCGTTCAGAGATAGCAATTCTGTTGTGCAAAAAGGCTATAGAGAGGGTGCCTCTGGCTATGAGCGAGTCGGGGTTTTACGGCCGTTATTTTCTTGTCCCCAAGAAAGACGGCGGTCTCAGACCAATATTAGACCTCAGATCGCTGAACAAAGTTCTCATGAAGAGACCGTTCAAAATGCTCACTATCAGAAAACTCCTCGCGCACGTGCGCCAGGGGGACTGGTTCATATCACTAGATCTGAAAGATGCATACTTTCAGATCCAGATAAATCCCCTTCACAGGCCATTCTTACGTTTCGCCTCGAAGGCCAGGTTTATCAATACACCGCCCTACCGTTCGGCCTATCCCTAGCACCCCGTACGTTCACGAAGTGCATGGACACGGCGCTCGCCCCCCTGCGGAGTCAGGTTCACTACTTGGACGACTGGCTGATTTTGGCACAATCTCAGAGAGAGTTACTGTCTCATCGTACAGTTCTCCTCGACCATCTGAAAGTTTTGGGCCTCTCTGTCAACTGGACAAAGAGCGTACTACAACCCAGTCAGACTATCTCCTTCTTGGGTATAGAGCTGGACTCGGTCACGATGACGGCGCGTCTGTCAACGCAGCGCGCGCACCGTGTGCAGCGTTTCGCCGCATCTTTTCAGATGAACAGACTCACGCCTTTGAAAACATTTCAGAGAGCGTTGGGCTGTATGGCCTCAGCCTCCGCGGTGCTCCAGCTGGGGTTACTGCGCATGCGCCCGCTTCAGCTTTGGTTGAGGAGCCGTGTGTCTCACCGAGCGTGGACCACGGGCCACCAGCTGATAAAAGTAACGCAGACCTGTATCACAGCTCTGCAGCCATGGTCAGTGGTAGAATGGTTTCAGCGGGGCGTTTCCATGGGGACAGTTTCACGCCGAAAAGTCATCTCGACAGACGCCTCCAACACGGGTTGGGGAGCGGTCTGCGAGGGCTCACCGGCCTTCGGCCCCGGTCAGCTCAAGAGAGCCTCCTACACATAAACTGTTTGGAGAGGTTGGCGGTCGAGAACGCGCTCATGCGCTTTCTCCCGCGCATTCAGGGCCACCACGTGCTGATCCGTTCGGACAATATAGCCGTGGTCTCTTATATAAACCGTCAGGGCGGAGTCAGATCCAGGAATCTTTTCCAGCTGACAGAACGCATCTTAGTTTGGTCTCAGTGTCACCTGCTCTCGCTCAGGGCGACGCACGTGCCGGGACATCTGAACGACGGTCCAGACAGCCTGTCCAGGAACCCCATCCCCCCCGGGGAATGGTCCCTGCATCCTCTTACAGTCCAGAAACTGTGGCGTCTATTCGGCAGAGCAGAGGTGGACCTCTTTGCCTCGGCGGAGAACACCCACTGCCCAATATTTTTCTCAAGGAGCGAGGACGCGCTAGCCCAAACCTGGCCCAGCCGCCCGCTTTATGCCTTCCCTCCGGTCTCTCTGTTACCACAGGTGCTTCAGAGAATCAGAGAAGTGCAGCACTCGGTGCTCCTCATAGCCCCGCACTGGGAGGGTCAGACTTGGTTTCCGGAGCTCACGCAGCTGTCACAGACAGCGCCGTGGCCCATTCCAGTCAGAGCAGATCTCCTCTCCCAAGCTCGCGGCTCGATCTGGCATCCC